>PVJN01018744.1:0-21139 GCA_004026805.1 Lasiurus borealis
AATAAGGGTCTCTTTGTCCTCCTAATGAGTTATAGGAGCTGGAGGTCTTGCAGAACATGGAGATAATCAGCGCTCTTTATTTCCGCCTTTTTTTTTTTTTTTTTGCAACTGAAATGAAACCATCTCAGGGTGGGCAAATGGAAGGGCTGAAATAGCTTTCTTTTTTTCCACCTCGTATACATTTTCTTATTCCCTCTGAACACCAGTCCGCAGAAGGCCCAGGTTTTGCCGAATCCCCGTGTTCCTGTTTGCCATTAGTCCCCATTCTGCATGAAAAGCTCCTGGTAGTCAAGACTTTTATGTTTCTTTTTTTTAAAAAATATATTTTATTGATTTTTTACAGAGAGGAAGGGAGATAGAAAGTTAGAAACATTGATGAGAGAGAGACATCGATCAGCCGCCTCCTGCACGCCCCACAGTGGAGATGTGCCCGCAAGCAAGGTACATGCCCCCAACCGGAATCGAACCTGGGACCTCTCAGTCCACAAGCTGACGCTCTATCCACTGAGCCAAACCGGTCTCAGCAAGACTTTTCTGTTTCTTTTACTCCTGCTCTTCCATGAACCCTGCAGGTTGCTCTACCGTTACACTTCACCATTCAGCCACTCACTGAGGTCCCGAGTTATTCATCACATCTCCACGGTTTAAGTCACGAATTAGCCATTTGTTTCTCGGTGCTTCTTGCGTTACTGAAGTTTCCTGATATTTATCACCGCAAATGGGTTCACTCTTAATCCCATAACAGAGAAAGCGAGTCATCTCTCTCGTGAAATAATCAGATTGAGCGGAAAAAAAATAATAATTTCGATCTCTCACACTGTTTATCTGACACTTTAATAGCGTGGTCTGGGAAGGCTTCTCAATAAGACCGTATTTGATCAGAGACCTGAAGGAAGTACAGGGAGAACCGTTCCCGTGTCCGGGGGAACAAGCTTTCAGGCGGAGGGAGAAGCAACTACAAAGACAGTTTTGAAATCTGGGATGCGGATAAGATGGGCCGGAATATCACCGAGATTTGTCTCTCGCATTCAGTGGAGCCCGGTTCTCAGCGAAAACATTGATTGACACAAATACGAAAGGCCCAGATCCTCACTGGCCTTTGCTGGAGCTGGGACTAAGCCAAACAGGCTTCTGTTTCAGGACCTTGGCACTCGCCTTGCCCTTAGCTTGGGGACACAATTAATTTGAGTGGCTCATGCCTTCAACATGTGCAGGACTCAGCTCAAATGTCACCTAAAAAAATTTTTTTAAAAAAAAAAAATTGATTTCAGAGAGGAAGGGAGAAGGAGAGAGAGAGAAACATCAATGATGAGAGAGAATCATGGATCAGCTGCCTCCTGCATGCCTCACACAGAAGATTGAGATCGCAAATTGAGCATGTGCCCTGACCAAGAATCGAACTGTGACTTCCTGGTTCAAAGGTCAATGCTCAACCACCGAGCCATGCTGGCTGGGCTCCAATGTCACCTTTGAAGCCACCTCTTCCCAGACAACCTCAGCAGTCTCACCCTCTTTACTCTCTTTTCCTCAGAAGCATACATGATCACATCCATAAAAATTGTCCCTTTGCTCTAGAAAGTAAGCATCTTGAAGGCAAGGGTGCTGTTTTACTCTCTGCCCAATCCTTTGCCCCTGGAACACTTAGCACACAATTAGAGGTTATCTAATTAATTCGTTACATAATGAGAAGTACGGTAATTACAGAGGAGTCCAAGAAATTCCAAATTCTAACAGAAATGAACGTCTTTCAAAGGAGCTGTTGCTTGTATCATTTGAGACAAATCTCAAAAGTTTGAACTTGACCAACATTCCAGGAAAAAAACATTGTTGTGGCTTTCTTGCCAAAACACAGCTCTATCTCATGCAAGTGGTGACCATTTTTTTTCTCTTCCTGCAGCAACTAAAACATGATAACAAATGCTCTCTGAGCAGAAATCCCCACAGAACGCATGATGGCAGGGGCCTCTGACACACCCCACATGGGAATAGACACATTTTATTCCCAAAACCTGACTAACAGGATCTCTGGTGGCCCTCTGTGTCACATGAAGTGGTTTGCTTTCCACCGTGAATCTGGTGAATTAAAGAATCTCTGTGAATGGCCCCTGACTCACCTGAACAGGTGAATCCTGGTTCAGTGGGGTGTATACAGCTGGTGATACAAAAAGCAACTAGAAGTGGCAAATAAAAAGCTAGTTTTGCAGCAAGTTTGCAAGTCAAAAGCAAGATATAGCCAGTGCCTCTCCCTGGAGAAAGACTTTATAGATGGGATCAGATGGAATTCAAGGGCTTTCTGATGCGATGCTGATACAATTAAGGCATTGGATGGTGGCTCTCCTCCAGGACCAATATTTGAGTGAACACTGGTACTACATCTACTGAAAATCTCCAGTTGGCCATATTGAATACATTACATCTCCACACATCTCTCTAAATTATACATGGCACACCACTGGCAAGAGTTTTCATTCTATGGGTCTCTCTTTGTACAGAGCCTGCCAATGTCACACGCACGTAGCCACTTGATAGACATTTATTTTATGGGGGAAATCCAAAGACACGACACCTCTCTTCATGAAATTTGTTCTGCCTTCTCTCCAGTTAAATTGCTTACACAAAACTAGGGACACATGAGCTCCCTTCGCGGTGGCAAACGATTTCCCATCATTGGTTGGCTCATTCCTTCACTCACGTCTTCATCGGTTCACACGCTCATTCGTTGAGCAATGAATTATTGAGCATCTTGGCTGGTTCCCATGGATTTTTGAGGCTACAGCATCTCTGACCTCTCCAAAGGTAAAGAAAGGGTCATAGCTTATGTTGACCTCTTTGTTGTGCTATAAAAATTCCACTCTATCTCTCTCCCCGCCCCGCCCTTGACCTTGTTAACTATAAAAATGCTTGGCTTCTCCATGTATGTTTTCATTCAGGCTATAGCTCCACGTATAAAAATTTTGTAAGGGCCATTGCAACACATTGCTCTGAAAAATTTTCTACTAGGCATATCATGAAGTTAAATGTGACTATTCCTCGCGCACCCCTCCCCCTCCCCCCACATTCTCCCCATCAGTTTTATCTCACGAGGCTAACTCACTATTCAGTTGGGCCTACATCCATGCATGTCCTCAGGTAGAAGGCTTTTTGTTAGCATACCACGAAACGCCCTGGGACCCAGAGAAATTGGCCAGAATGTTAATTATTACCTGTAGAGAGAAACTGTACCATTTGGTTCCTTTGTGTTTTCAGCCGAATGTGGTACAGTGGTACCTTGAGATACGAATGCCCTAACATATGAGATTTTTGAGATACGAGCCATCGAGCGAGCGATTTTTGCTTTGAAATACGAGCAACATTTGAGATAGGAGTCATCGCGAGGATCGGCTGGCTGCACATGACCCACCAGTTTACCTCGACTCGAGCGTCTCATACTTTCCCATGCCTCAAGGTTACGGAATGAATTAAACTCGTATCTCGAGGTACCACTGTATTTAGCAACTGTCTTTTATGCTTCATTCTAGAGAACAGAACACGCACGCTGGACTCCCCATCCATGCCATGTTGCTTGCCTCTCAAGGTCTGGACGGGTACTTCCCACTCTGGGTTCTGAAGCAGCCGTCGGACCCACAGCCTGGGGTCCTCCTTGGACACATCATGGGGGTGAGATATTGGGTTCATAAAGTGAAAATGGAAGTGGGGGATTAGAAGAGGTTTCTCCATTTGGGTTTATGCTGATTGTCCAATCCACCTGCACATCTACCAGCCCGCTGATTCCATGAACCCTAAAAAGACCCATTATTTATGTTTTTCTAATGAAAACACATGTACTCTGCACCAAAGAAGAAAGCATAAACAGAATTGAGAAAAGCAGGCACACACACTTCCTGCTTCTTAAAAAGAAAAAAAGTTAACTGACAAACAAATTTAAGGACTGTCTCATTAGGGCACTAAAAAAATAAATGACTTGTGAAATGAACCAGAATCAGCACAGGACAAAAGTGAGTAATATGCTGTAACATATTGTTATTATTGTTATTTTATTGATGAGAGAGAGAGAGAGAGAGAGAGAGAGAGAGAGAGAGAGAAAGAAATGTTGATTTGCCGTTCCACTTATTTATACAGTCATTCACTGATTTTTTTGTATGTGTCCTGAGCAGGGATTGAACCTGCAACCCTAGTGTATTGGGAGGATGCTGTAATCAACTGGCTACTCTTCCAGGGCTAAAATATACTTTTGACAGACATGAACTCTAATAAAAATACCATAGTATAATCCTCATGCCTTGGGGTGGGAATACTAAATGGTACAGTCATGCAGGAAAACAATTTCCCATGATGTTACACTAACCACTGACAATCCCAACCCCAGGTATTTACTCTAAATGAAACGAAATCTTCTAATCCCCCCAAACTATACACAAGAACATTTATAGCAGCTGGATTCATGATCACAGAAAACCAGAGACAGCCCAGATGCCCTGCAACAAGCGGATGGACAGGCAGAGTGGGCTAGCCTGGACAATGGAATACCATGCAGGCATGAAAAGGCCAACTATGGGCACCGGCAACAACATGGACACGTCTCAAAGGTGCCATACTGATTGATCAAGTCAGTTTCAAAAGGTCACATATTGATTCCACTCAGAGGACAGTCTCAGAAGGACAAAATGATAGGACTGCTGGGGAGTGGGCCTGGGAGAGGGTGTGACTACATAAGGGAGCACCGGGAGCATTTTGAGGAGATGGGGATGTTCTGTGTCATGACAACGGTGGTGGCTACATGATCTATATATGAGTTAGGATTCACGGAACTGCACACAATAAAGGCAATCGTTCTGTGTGATAATTAAAAAGCCTACCTAATAAAAGGGTAAGATTCAAATTAACCATCACTCTGTCATAAAGATGGTGGCGCCCATAGCGGTTGGGGTGCTGGGACACTGGGGTGGCATTGCCCCAGTGTCCTGTGCACCCTGACCCACGTAGGGAAGGAGGGTGGTTGGGTGGGCCTCTGGCCAGAGTGCGGAATGCTGGCATTGTTGCAGGCCGGGCTGAGGGACCTCTCCCTCTTTTATTATAGACTAGAGGCCTGGTGCATTTCGAGCACCGGGCCTCTAGTCTATAATAAAAACTAAATGCTTTGATGGATGCAAAGAATAGGACACACTCATTTGGTGTTAATTGGGGAAGGAAAGGCAAGGAGCCACTTCCGGGAGAGAAATGAGGCCATTCTCTCAAAAACAAGGAGCAAACCCACCCTCCATCTTGAAAATCTGTTTTCAACAGATTCATCATGTCCTTAAACATAAAACAAAAATAGCCAGGATCGGTTTGGCTTAATGGATAGAGCATCAGCCCGCAGACTGAAAGGTCTCAGGTTCGATTCCAGTCAAGGGTATGTACCTTGGTTGCAGGCACATTCCTAGTGGGGAGTGTGCAGGAGGCACTGATCGATGTTTCTCTCTAATCCATGTTTCTAGCTCTCTATCCCTCTCCCTTCCTCTCTGTGAAAAATCAATAAAATATATTTAAAAATAAAATAAAATAAAATAAAATAGGTCCAGAGACATGGAAGCATGGACCAGACTGATGAATCTCAGAGGGAAGGAGGGGGTGGGGAGAGATTAACCAAAGAACATACATGCATATGGTATGTGCAGGGCCCCTGGACACAGACAACAGTGTGGTGAAGGCTGCGGGTATGGTGGGAGCCAGGTGGAGGGGAAAAAGGGAAGAAAGTGGGGGACATCTGTAATACTCTCAACAAGAAAAGATAATTTAAAAAGCACTGGGGAAAAAAAGAACAACAAAAATGGGATCAACCTCTGTGCAAAAATCACATCCACACACGGCTCATAGTTTGTGTATTTCGGTTCATTTGCATACCATTTGCTAACGCTCAGGTGTCTGTGCGAGGTGCTTAAGAAACGCTGCGTGGGAAAGGAGCAGGAGCGGCCTTGCCACCTGAGAGAAGCTGCCAGCTTCTCTCCCGACCCTCCGCGCCATCCATAACCCCGTGGAGGCATTAAAGGCGCCACATTATTCATCACCGTAAGATTATTAGTTGATGCGAAACAAACGACGGAGCTTCGCAACCTGCTCTGCTTCCTGGCTGCACACAGGCCTTTTGTCACGAGTGGAGGTTGGTACTGGGAAGAGAGACTTCTGTTTGTCTTGTGAGATTTCCAACGGCAGAAGGGGGCGACGCAGGGAGGGAAAAGTCAACAGAGTGAAAGAAAAGAAGAAATGGGGCGTGGCCAGGGGCTCAGCTGGTTAGAGGTGGTCCCTAGAGGCCAGGGTTGCGGGATCGATCCCAGATCCAGGCACATACAGTGATACCTCGAGATACGAGTGCCCTAACATACGAGATTTTTGAGATATGAGCCTTCGAGCGAGCGATTTTTGCTTTGAAATACGAGCAACAGTTGAGATAGGAGTCATCGCTCGGATCTGCCGGCTGCACACGACCCACCAGTTTACCGCGACTCGAGCATCTCATAGTTTCCCACGCCTCAAGGTTATGGGAGGAATTAAACTCGTATCTCGAGGTACCACTGGTACAAGCATCGATGACAAATGAACACATACATATGGGGCGCAATAAACCCTCCCCCCTCTCAACAATAAATAGAAACAGAGGAAACAAAGTTTACAAAGTACTTAGAAGGCACAGCTAAGGGCACTCGCAGTGCAGCGTGCCCGCTAGAGCCCTAGGGCCTGAGAGGAGAAACAGAGACCATCCTTTGTCTGCCAGGGGCTTGGAGGAAAAGCGCTTTCAGGGCGGCAAGGAGGCCAGCAGCGTGAGCACAGGCCTGGTGACGGTGGAGCCACTGAGGAAGCCTGGCCGTGCTCTGGCCCCGGGATTGGGAAGGCCCGCAGCCGGCTCCCGCCTTCTCATCTCTTTCATCGCACACCCTCCTGCAACACCTGCCTGACCGCGTGCCTCCCCTGCAGGTGGCACCCACTTCTCTCTCTTTCAGGACCTGCGGGCACCACACACAGGTGGCACTCACTCCTCTCTCTTTCAGGACCTGCGGGCATCAGACACAGGTGGCACTCACTCCTCTCTCTCTGAGGACCTGTGGGTACCACACACAGGGAGGATGTGCCCACACGCTGCTCCTGACTGTCCCTGTCCCCCAGCATGAGGGGCTGAGCCCCAGGTCCAGGGTCTGTCCCACGGAGGGGTGGGGTGCAGCCATCCCCGCTTACGGGTAAACGGGTGGATGAATGGAAAGGGATAGCAAGGTCTCCAATGGCAACGGCCTAACCGGAGGCACTGGGTGGCGGTGCGCACAGCTGTCCAAGCAGTGCCCGCACCTGGGAGCCACAGCGGTCCTGTCCCCAGAGCCTGGAGGTCCCCGCTGACATGCTGGGGACCAGCGGGAAGGAGAGGGAGGGAGGGAAAGAGACCTTGTTTGGGCTCCCAAGGGGGACTGTGGTTCCAAGGACCCAGCCCAGCAAGGGGACAGGGCAAAGCCTGAGAGGTGAGCACTGGACCAGGGTCCTCAGGTGCTGACAATCCTTCAGGATGCCTCTAGGACAGCGGTTCTCAACCTGTGGGTCGTGACCTGTTTTCTGATGGTCTTAGGCTCTACAGCAGTGACCCACAGGTTGAGAACCACTGGCAGGGTCACCTAAGACCATCAGAAAACCCAGATATTTACATGACGATTCACCACAACACGAGGATCTGTATTAAATGGTCGCAGCCTTAGAAAGGTTGAGAACCACTGCTCTAGGAGGCACTGCCCTTCCCAGCTCCCCACTTCCCTCTGAGTGTGGGAGCAGTGTACCTCCTCTTCCCAGCCCCCTCTCTCCCTGGCTCTGTCCTCGTCCCTAGGGTTCTGACTGTCCCCACCCTCTCTCCTGAGGACACAGCGAACACGCCATCTATTGTCCTGATATCCTCACCCCTGTCCTCCGCTTCTGGTCTCGGGGAAAGTCAGTACAAAGCCCCTTGTTCTCCTACCTGATGCTGCCAGGGCAGAGCGGCTGCCCAGATGCCAAGGCTCCAAGGTCAGCGCTGCGACAGCCGCCCTGCAGCCCAGGACACAGACACCGGCCCGGAGCGCATCCCAAATGAATGGGAAAAGCCTGGGGGAGGGTGGCAGGGCCGCCAGGTGGGCAAGTGGCGGCCAGAGCCACCTGTGTCCTCCGTCCCAGGGATCACACTGCCGGGCCGCGGCTGCCCACAGGCTCCCGGCACCTCCCGTGGTTCCAGCCAAATTCCCTCGTCCCCGTGTCCCCCTGGGGAGCAGCCCTTTCTCTGTGTTACATCAGTGGCTGATGTGGCTCCCCGGAGGCGCCAGGCCTTTCAGGTCCTCGCTGGTAAAGGCCATAGCCCGGGGGCACATCTGTCCCCCTCTCTGTCCCCCCATTTCCGCGTCCTTGTCCGCTCCCCAAGTCACACTTTGCTAATAAAACGGAGCACAGTGTGAAGCCGAACAGCTTGGAAGAAACTTTTCGCAGAGAACATGGACATCTCCCCTCTTCCCTGAGGAGGGGTCTGGGCTGCTGAGGTAAGGCAACGCAATCCTTGCTCTCCACGTTCTCCCTCCCTCCCTGCACGGCTGAGCAATACAACAAGGAGACAGGGCACCAGGAATTCAAACTACAGTGGTACCTCGAGATACAAGTTTAATTCGTTCTGTAACCTTGAGGCGTGGGACACTATGAGACGCTCGAATCGAGGTAAACTGGTGGGTCGTGTGCAGCTGGCCGATCCGTGTGATGACTCATATCTCAAATGTTGCTGGCATTTCAAAGCAAAAATGGCTCGCTCGACGGCTCGTATCTCAAAAATCTCGTATGTTAGGGCACTCGCATCTCGAGGTACCAGCGTATTCAGGAGCGTATTGGACAAGTGGATGGAGCATAACGTGGGCAGATTTTTACTAGACAACAGCCTTTCCTCACCGAACCAAACATAGTGGTCCAGGGCGTGGTAGATGTCTCAGGAGAATCTGTCTCCCTCCTGGCCTGGCTTCTAGAACTGGGCCTGGACCTGCAGGTCAAGTAGCACCTCCTACACAGGGTGCAGCCTCAGCTGTGACCCCGCATTGACCCTCTCCACATTGTCCTTCAGGGCTGTGTGGGTGCCGAACTCATTTTCACGCCTAATCATAAACAGTGGGGATCAGGGTGGTAATTAGCCCGTAGCTAGCTTACTTAAGCACTCACTCTGTGCCAGCTTCTGCGCTAAGAACTTAACTGACCACAGAATGACATGCAATCATAGGTTTACTGGCTGATCACAGAGTAATATGACTATCTAAGCGAGATAATCTCACCTAGCCCTCCCGTGACCCTCACGGAAGGTGCCCATTATACAGATGAGGAAACTGAGGTTTAGGGAGATTAAGGGACTTGCCTCGGTTCACATAGCTGGAAGGGCAGGCCTAGCGCAGGCCCTCTGAGGTCATCGCTCTTGCTTTTCATGCTGGGTACGTGGCCAGGGCGTCTTCCACCCCCTAACATTCATGCGTGAGGGCGTCCATATGAGTGAACTCTCCAGGTAAGCAAAACGTACTGCCTGCAAGTGCCTGCATCTCGGAATTTTCACCGCGATGTGTATGCAGATCTAACACGTTGAAATTGGGAGCTAAATTTGGCTGCCTTTTTAAAGAGAGCATAATGAGCATAATTCAACATTTAATTGATGACTGAAAACCTATTAAGAGCAAACATAATTGTGCTCCGCACTCATCGAGCCCGGCATCTCTCTTCATTTTCTCCATCTCCTTCCCCGAGGCCAGGCTGGCAGGTGTCAATCTCAGGGCTGCTCTGTGCTGCGCCATCACCGCCCCCTCCCCTTCTCTGCTGCTGTCCATCCCGTCAGTTCTGACTTTTCAAAAGCGATCCCGTTGATTAAAAGTTGCACGTCAAATGAGAACAAATAAGAACCCAGATAAGGAACTAATGAACTCCAGAGGAAGGTCTTCCAGAGAGCTATTTTGAAGGTGTCAGTAGGCAGTGTAAACACTTGTTTCTCAACTTGGGGTTCGATTCCAGGAAGCCCAAGTTGCCAGGGCTTGTCAAAGACACCCACTGTGTTCCGAATTATTGAATCACCGGTTTCCTATAGACCTTGTTTTCCCAGGAGGAATATAAAACTCGAGGGTAGAGGTCACCGGATATTTGGAAAATGAGCACTGGCTGGTGCCGAGGCCTGCAAAGATCCTAGGACCTCCCTCCGAGAATTCACACGTCAGCTCTTTTCCCTACAACGCGGAGGCTGCTAAAGGTGGTAAAACCAAGGCCGCGTGTCTTGACTTGACCTTGGGGTTGGCACACGATGGCCCATAAACCATATTTAGCTCCTGAGCTCAGAAGGCTTTGCATATTTCTGAAGGGCAGTAGTAAAAGCAATAAAAGACTATGTCATGGAGATCAGAGGTGGCTCACAGATGAAGCCAAACATTATTTGCTTTCTGGACATTTGCAGAAAAAGTTTGCTAACCCCTGGCCTCGTGGATGAGGGAAGGCTTCCTGGCGGAGGAGGTGCATGAGCGGTCTCATTTTACCTTTCTGAGGGCCTACTTCCTCTTACACGCAGAGGTACCTCTGCTTATTGTCTGCATGTGCTATTCGTTTGAGTGACTGGGTGGTGAAACAGACAGGCATCACACTGGCAGGTTCAATTAGCGTTGATCACAGACTATGGTTCTGGCTCATTCCACCGGGCCGATACGGCAAGCAAACACCAGTTCTCCTGATGAGACACGTACACATTAGGGCCTCGGAGAAACAACCGGGGAAAGAAAGAAAACACACAGCACATTTCCTCTCTCCGGCTCCACGTTACCTGCAGCCAATCTACACGTTACCTGCAGCCGATCTACACATGACCGAGACACTCCACTCTGAGATTAGGGCAAGGGACACGCTGCTCCATGTCCACAAAATGACCCCTCATGTCAGTGAACACTCCCCTGGTCCCTCCCCGGAGACACTCAGCACCCGACCTGAACCTGCTCTCCTACGCAGCTCAGCACAGATGCCGGTAACATCAGGCAACACGTTTCTGGTCTGGTATTTTACATCTCATCTGCTGTTCGGCCTTCATTGAAACACACATGTCACACTGCTAGTTTAGGACATTCATGGGGTTTGAACTGACAAACATGGTAGCTGATGCCCTGGACACACAGCTGGGGGATGCAGATTTCACCCCTGGAGGAGTTACATCAGACGCAGCCTCAAAACAGCTCTGAATCCGTGATGGGCAAGGCCGAAGGCCCAGAAGCTTCCTTCCAACCATGGTTGGAAACCCCAGTTAAATAATCCAGCCATTTCCCAGGTAATTAGCAGTGTGTATTATTTCCCATCACTCAACCAACAGAATCATTCTGAAAACTGGGGCTCTTGACACGTTTCCCTATAAAATCAATTGCTTTTAAAAGCAAGAAGCACATTGTCCATCCTGGGAATGTATGATTCACCACCTGCCTATTCCAAGAGATGCTTTTTTAATTTTTTTTTTTTTAATTTTTTTACAGAGAGAAAAGGAGAGGGATAGAGAGTTAGAAAGATCGATGAGAGAGAGACATCGATCAGCTGCCTCTTGCACACCCCCTACTGGGGATGTGCCTGCAACCAAGGTACATGCCCTTAACCGGAATAGAACCTGGGACCTTTCTGTCTGCAGATTGACGCTCTATTCACTGAGCCAAACCAGTTTCAGCTGCTTTGTTTTTTAAAATGTTTTTATTTTTTTAATTTTTGTTATGGGGTTGGGGTGCTCTCCCTTCTTGGTATTATGGGCACATTCCTGCAGGAAGTAATTTCAAACCCCTCCCCACACTCCATGGCCATTCTGCGGTTCAGTTCATAAGCATTCCGCGTCTACACCAGCAGGGAAGTTTCATCTGCAAGTAGGAACGAAGTTTCGCCAACTTGATATGATTTTAACGATCAGAAGCACATTCTCGTCCACGTTCGCTCTCTGACATCATCATAAACGGCGGCGGCTCCGTTTTAGACGAGAAAGAGCTGATTCAGGGCGTTACTGTATCTCTCTGTTTGCATAGCAGGAACCAGGCCCGGCTTTATTTTCTTCGAGATGCTTCACGGAGACCGGGCTCATTTTCATCCAAGACAAGCAATTTCAAAGCGTCTCTCGCCAGGGACGGTCTGGCTAGCGGGGAGCTGGACGGGTTACAGATGGCTGTGCTTTTCCAGGGGCCAAGGGGCTGTTTTATTTGCAGAGCATGTGGTCGAAGGCGTGGTCAGGCTGGTGCTGGGTTGCTTTGGGATCTTCGGCTTTTTTTGTGGAAAACAAAGGGAAATAAGGGCTCCCTGCTGAGATGGGCATTGGCCAAGTTGTAAGCGGCATGGAAAGATAAGCTATGATGCATGTATCTCTCAGGAAGTGTTTCAAACGGGCCATTTTCTACCACAGCAAAAAATGGTAACTTTTTTCTGGCCTTTCTCAATGTCATTTAATGAATTTTCAGTTTGCTCCAATTAATGAAATCTTACAGAGAAATCATGCTTTTTTTCAAACATTCTTTGTGTGCTTTAGTAATAATCGACTTGCTGTTTAAAGCCAAGCATCTTTGTTTATTTATTTTTAAAAATATATTTTTTATTGATTTCAGAGAAGAAGGGAGAGGGAGAGAGAGATAGAAACTCAATGATGAGTGAGAATATTCAATCGGCTGCCTTCTGAATGCCCTCCAGTGAAGATTGAGCCCACCACCCAGCATGTGCCCTGAATGGGAATCAAACCGTGACCTCCTGGTTCATAGGTTGATGCTCAACCACTGAGCAATGCCGGCTGGGTAATTAAATTTAAACCATAAATCAATTGTCAACAAACATTAAAAAATTAGGATTTTTGGAGCAAGCCTTGAGTCCATGCCAAAACACTAAACAATTTCTTTTTAAGGTTAGCGTACCTTCAAGAATCAACCAATGACTACATAAATAAGTGGGACAGCAAATCAATGTTTCTTTCTCTCTCTCTAAAAATCAATAAAAAATAAAAAAACACACCTTCTCATTAATTCTTCACATAGTGTCGCTAAGTTATCTGTTCCTCCAACAAACTGAAAACTGGGTGATGACACACCTACCAGCGCCCTGATGGAAATTAATGGTTAAGAAATCCGTATCTGTGGGCTGTGTCTCGGGTCATGGCAAGCCTGTCATTTCGGTTACCTCTAAAAAAGCCTCCTCCATCTGAGAAGGCCAAACCCAATTGATCTTTTTAGGTCTCTGGAAGAAAGTAAAAAATAAAAATAAAAAAAAAATTGTATTTCCCCAGAGCACAGTAAAGAGATCTGAGCATGCCTCTTCTTTAAGCAATAACCATTAATATGGCTTCCGCTTGTACCAGACATCTGTAATGCTCTGGGCTGTATTTTCTGGCGCGATAACAGTGTTGTCTTGAGAACTGGTGCGTGAAGAGGACAGAAGGCAGGGAGGCAGAGCTGAGCTGCTCGCTACCACTCCTGTCTAAGGGACAGCGCTCTTATCTTGCAGGAAGACAGAGCCCCGAGTCCCACAGGCAAGTTTCATAAATCTTATCCCCGCCAGCTTTGTCATTCTCTATTCTAGCTCATGGCCCATGGCTGACCTTGATTAGAATCCACTCTCCCATGTATGGATTTGGAGGGATCCGGAATAATGTCACATAAGAATCCCTCTCAGACTCCTGCCGGTCCAGATCCCAACTTCTTTGACAATCCATCTATGGGCGCTCTTTCCTGACAATGAACCAGAAACCACGCTTAAGAGGTTCAACGGACATTCGTTTATTTTTTAAAGTATATTTTTATTGATTTCAGAGAAGGGAGAGGGAGAGAGAGAGAGAACCATTGATCGGCTGCCAGCTGCACTCCCCACAATGGGGATTGAGCCTGCAACTTGAGCCATGACCTCCTGGTTCATAGGTCAACACTCAACCACTGAGCTACATTGGCTGGCCATCAACAGACATTTATGGAGCATCTGTATGAACCTGAACTTGATGCTAAGAACAGAGTAATGTCTACAATTTAATCTCCATTCCCAAGGAGTCTGTAGGCCAGTAAGTGGTACTGACGACTGAAATAGAACTCGAGGAGTGGCTGAAATGGGGATGTGCAGGGTATTCTGAAAATGTCTTCTTGTGATAACAGGATAAAGATGCATATGTTTTTGCATGGACTGAGAATTTTCTGGAGTAGAGCTATTTCATGGGCAATCAGGGCAGGCTCGCACAGCCTCTCAGAAGCATTTCTCAGACAATCTTAGAAAAGTGTGCCCTTCTGCACACATTCTTCCAACACACATCTGGTGTCTCTTAGGCACCCCTGTGGGGAAGATACAGGCACGGCGCCCCATCTTCAATGATCACCGAATAGTTACCCATGCTGCTCTTCCCATGATCAGATTTCCCGAAGCTCTAGCTATCTGTCTCAAGATCTTGTTCTCACAACTCTACCATGGCGCCTGGGATGACACGAGAAATTTCCTTTCTGTAACCAGAGGAAATAGTGCCTCCAAAACAGGTTACAGCTTCATGTTATTGGATTATTCTAATTGTCACCCCGTGTCTTATCAAGGTGAAGGGTCCTGAGGGACTGAGAGATAAAACTGAAAAGTTCTGATGCTGGAGTGAGAACGAGATGGAAACCACAGGCATTTGAAGGGGTTCTTAGAGAAGGTAAGGAAATGCTCATAGAACAAATGAGAAAAGACAAAGGTTGTTTTCCATACGCTTCTTAGCTTCTTGCTGTGTCTCCTACTCTAGAAGGAGGAGGCGAAGGAACAGGTGGAAGAAGGGAGAAGATAAGGAGGCGAGAAAGAAGAAAAAGAGGAAGAAGCAGAGGTAAGTAAAAAAGGAAGAGGAGGAGGAGAAGGCAGCTGTCTAGCAGTGATTAATTGACTTTCCCTCCTTCTAAATGAGATTAAACCATATCAACCACCTCCTAGACATCGTTGGGCACATTCAGATAATGTTGCTGACACCCTTGCGAGAAGAAGCAGGTAGCCTTCCTAACGCTCACCTTGATAACCCCTGGCCTTTGTACCCGAGGACCCCGGCCTTACTGTAGTAGAGGCTCTGCTCTGGCAGAATCCACAGGCCAGGTGGTTTCTGAAAGTGTGGGTGGCGCCAGGAGACAGGCCAGCAATGGAGACACAAGGCAAGCATCCTGATGCCCAGGCAAGCCACGGCAGGCAAAGCAACCTTGCCCCAGCTGGCGAACCTCTTGTTCTCAGCTCTGTCCAAGCCAGAGCGGCCTGCCCAGGAGGTTTAAATAAAGAAACAAAACACCCTAAAACCAGGTCCTGCTACTGCATGCGTCGCTTGCTTTTCTCAAATGCATGCCATCGGGAGACACACACGAGCCTTCTGTATGGGATGGCAAAAATAAGAATTGATTTATGTACGTAAGGCCCCCAAGGGAGTGCCATTAACCCGCGTGGTGTCCCTGCAACCAGGAGTCTACATTAGCACTACACGCTGCCCGGGAGATGCGCAAATCACACAGGTCTGACATCTCCTCCACTCAGCAGCCCAGATACCTCCAAGGCGTTGTTGGTTCCGCAATGTCAGTGGAATAATGGAACGTTCAAGAAAGGGGCTCCTTGTATTGCATGGCAATGTGAGATTATAAGACATTGGGAAGAAGTAGGGAGTGACATAGAGATTGTTGAGCTTCGACCGATGAGGTCAGCCCCGTGGAAGAAGTGGATGTTTATTAGGATGGCACAGAACAAAAATCAAAACAAAAATGGAGACACCAAAATCAAAATCAAAGCAAGTTTAAAAACACAATACCCTTTTTTTCCTTCTCTCTCTCATAAAACGTGCAAACATACATATATACACACAGACACAATGGGTTCTTTACAGGAAGACAAAATTCAAACCCCAAGATGTTAATACCAAATGTTCATTGTTTTGCTTCCATTGAAATGTAAGTTTGAGGTCAAAGTTTGAGATCCTTGTAGATCAACAGGCAGTTGTACGGATAATGCAGAGAGATGCTACACAGCCTTCACCAGCTTCCCCCAATGGGAACTTGCATCAGGTACACCAATGGCACAAATCACAGATAAGAGATTGACATTAACATGGTCAAGATGCAGGGTACATATTTACATCACCAAGACCATCTTTTATAGCCACATGCACTTTCTTCCACCCTCCTTTTTAAACATTCAGGTGAACTTCACACACACACACACACACACACACACACACACACACACGATTTTTAAGTCTGAAAACTTCTGATAAACATCTACACCCAGGTAACTGCCAAGTCTCCCACGATATAGACTATTTCCATTGTCCCAGAAAGTCCCCTTTCCTGGGCAATCTCTCACCTGTCTGGTCACATTCATGATTTCTCTTACATGTTGTGAAGCTATATAAAGGGAGTGATAGGATGCTCTGTCCTATATATGACTTCCTTAATGTTGTATCATGTCCTTGAGACTCGTGTATGTTGTCGGGTGTCTCCCTAGCTCACTCCTTTGCATCCCTGAATAATATTTCACGGTGTGATGCCATCCGTGTTTGCTCATCCACTCACTTGCACGTGGACATTTGGTTTGTGTCCATTTTGTCATTAGTGAGGATCAAGGCTGCTGCTAACATTCATGCACAAGTCCACCTTTGGACGTGCGTTTTTATTTCTTTTGCGTTAACACTTAGGATTGGGATTTCTGGCTATGGTTTTAACTATAGAAGAAAATGACAAACTGTTTCCCAAGGTGATTATGCCAATTTACAACCCCCCCATCCAGGGTATAGGAGGTACTTTATGCCATGCCAGTTGGTGGAGTCCATCTTTTTAATTACAGCCATTCTGGTGGGTGTGAAATGACACCTAACTTTTATTTCTTTCTGCCCGAAGAAAGACATGGCAGAACGAGGGTCTGGAGACACATTTGCAATCCAACATGTCGATGAGACTTCTTGTCTGATCTCATTTAAAGCCCATTTTAGCTTCTAGCTGGCAACAAGTGAGGAGTTCTACAACCTCAATCTCTCTGGTGCTTCTAAGTCAGGGATCCCCCAACTTCATGCTGACACACAGACCTGGGGAAAGTTTTCTGCATTTCTGATATATGCACTCAGTGCTGTCCTTCGTAGGTTCTAATGAACACTTGATCCGTGCTTGGGATATCTTGAGTTGAAAGAAGTGTAAATCTCCATCACAAACTCTAAATATATTTTACCATTTTTATACAGTCGCCAGGAGAGAGAAAAATTGGCTGACGGGTCAGACCAGCCAGTTGGAATTCTCACTCACTCTGCATGCTCCTGTCGAGAAAAACAATGCTTGGCCCACTAACAGGCTTCTTATTGACTCGCCTGCGTGGTTCCTGGCAGGTGCTCATGGACAGAAATGGACCAGAGCTGGTCCCCACGACACCGACACGGGAGTTAGCAACAGCACCCCACCTGTCATCCATGTTTAGCTAAATGGGCATCGGAGCCAAGAACTGCACCTGACTCTGCTCACCTGTGAAGAATGGGCATAAAGACAAATATGTGACTCAAGTGTCCATGTGGAGAGTCGCTGTCTTCAGATGTCTGAGCTAAAAAGTTTCCTTTCCTCCATAGGGTGTGTCCAGGAGATAAGAGAACAGAAATAAGGAGACCCAGGGCTTGGACTGTCTGCCAGCACACTCAGTTGTTCATACGTAAAACATAAGTATCTCCACACAATAAGCATGATTATAGAGCTTTAAGACAGACGTTCACATGTGCTTTATTCTGGCACCTTTCTGCTTTACAGCCACACCTCATGTCTTTATAGATGCACACAAACACCCCAAGAAGGTCTGAGAGAAAGAGAAGGGCCAGTAAAGAGAGAGTTGTGGGTGAGACATCTTGGTATGGCAGGCAACATGGGGTTCCCTCATGAGAGTTAACTCTAAACCTCCCACCTACAAGACTTAGGTGGGGGCCATGTGGGAAAATGTTTACCACACTTAGGGCCCCAATTTCCTCATCTGTGAAATGGAAGTAAAACACTAATTTTATATAGCTACCAGGAGAAATAAATAAGCTAATACCCATGGATTTATTATTATGATGCCTGAAACATTATTAGGACTCAACAGTAGACTGATTCTAACAATGGACTCATTCTGGTTTGATTTCACCCAAGCTCTCTTTCTACCTCACTGGCAAAGGTTCAGAGATCATATAGGTAGTTTAGGTTCTTTATACATTGATTAACCCCATTTCTATTCAGACACAAAAAAGTGGCTGTTGGAAGAGAGATGGCTGGTAGACCAGGTGTCCTCACACCACGGATTAAAGCCAGGAAACATACACAACCTCTTCATAGAGCTTTGGTCAGCATGGAAGAGATGGATATTAGGGAGGATGCATTTAAAATGTCTTACACCCAACATGACATTGTGCAAAGGCCATAATACACCTGACCCCATACAACCTTCAGAAGACAACCCTGTAGGAAGAGTCGTAGTATCCCTACTTTACAAACAAGGATTAGAGAACTATAACCAAACTCAATGATCATAAAAGTACGAGTGTTTGGGTATCGTGGTTACTAAGCACACTTTCTGAGATACATTAAGAGCTTCCCTTCTCCTCTCAGGCTTCCTGTCCATGAGACCAAGATTTGACTCTAGATCTGTCCTTCGCAAACTACAATGCCACTATGAATCGTCAGAGTATCTTGTCTAATTCAGAGAGTGTCAGGTGTGGCTTGAGAGGCTGTATTTTCCACAAGCTCCCAGGACTGGTCCATGGGCCACACTTTGAGGAACAGGGACCCAGACTCTCCAGGCAATTGTGAAGAGGAGAAGTACATGCAGATTGCAACTACTTTTGCTCTTTTAGCGCATGTCATTTATGCTGCCCAGAGAACACATGCTTGTAGAGGAAAGAGCTTCATTGTAATTGCACCCTCTGTTTCCTCACCTCTGCGTTTCACTCCTGCAGATGGGGCCAACAGAAGATCGCCTAGTCTTCTGAGACTCTAAAATATATGACACCGAAGTGGGCATTAATAAAAATAAATTCTTTACTCCATACACAGCCAGTGAAATCCTTGTGCATCCAAATATAATAAATATATTTCTCAATGCTCCATAATTTATCACACAATTTCCCTCTCTGCTTACTGTGGCTTATTGTGAGGGTAACACCAATCCAATAAGATGAGGATGCTGCGAGTAATTTCTAATATTATGGTGAAATCATATATTTTCCTAGATGGCTGATATGATACAAGACCCGAGCCCCAGTCCATAAATCTCTGGATGCTTGAGATTTGTCATGATTTCATATTTCATCTATCGCCTATTGATACATCATCAGCACCCGAGGAGTGACTAAGAAGGCTACGGGAGATAAGCATTTCAAATACATTTGTAGACTGAGGACCCTGGAATGGGCAAAATAAGTCAGGTGGGTATTCCTCCCTTAAATTGTTGATGATTTTCACCTAATTCCTAACTTGCAAGCTGGGCTTCTTTGGGGGTGTTTCTTAGGCACACCCCCAAAGTGGATACAGTTCATGACTGTATCCATAATGGATACAGTCATGTCAATGGCACCAAATGCCAAGAAAACCGTTCCTTCCTTTTTCTGGGAATTTTATTTACTTCCAGCCTTGTATCCCAGTTTCAGGATCCCCCTCCATTATTTATCTCCTTAGAGTTTAGAATTGACAAGGGCTGGGTGTGAAAATGCATATGCCCTGAGACAGTGACTTTGCCTTATTCACCACCATCCCTAGCACTAAGAATAATATTGACCCGCTAGAGGCCCGACGCATGAAATTCATGCAAGAGTAGGCCTTCCTTCTCCCGGCTGCCAGCACCTGGGACACAAGCTTCCCTTGTAGCCCCAGCTTTGTCCAGAAGGTCGTTCAGTATAATTAGCATATTATGCTTTTATTATTATAGATTACAAATATTTTGAGTGATTGAACTGTGCTGGTTAATCCTTATTCATTATTGGAAGCCACCAATAGCGCCTCTTCTAACACAGCATTTTTGCTCTTTGTTTAGTCTTTAGGTGCGAACTTGCATTGGTAACATCATCCACCCGGCTCCTTCCTCTCACATGGGCCCATCACAAGATAATCCTTGGACACCCTGAGATTCAAACACCCCGATGTTATTTCTCTTCCTCCCACCATATTGCCAATGAGGAAAGCGTTTCCTCCTCTCACCTGGCCTGGTCTCATCTGACAAAAAAAATGCCTTGATTTATTCTGTTTCAAGTGGCCACGATCTTGCAGGAATTTTGAAAATGCAAATAAACTCGAAATGGAAACAGTTGTGATATGGACTCCCCGCAAGAGTCTTCACTGGACCCATCGCCAAGCACTCTCATAGGTGCTCCACCATTTTCAAGGCACTTTTCATGTGTTCATCAGCACTTGCTATGTTGTGTGCTTTCTGCCAGGGGATTCCAGACAGAGACACACAGCTGCTTTCCAAACACAACGCTTCCTGAGTTTCCAACCAGGGCTGCTCGCAGAGGGCATCTTTCTCCCAGGCCAAGGGATCACCGGCCACTTCCCCCTCTGGGGACCTAAGGAAACGTGAGCGCCTCTCCCTCACTTTACAATAAAAGCTGAGAAATCATGTGTCCTTAAATTATAATTTGCTCGCGTCGGGCGACTTTCCATCCACCACCACAACAGCCCCCTACGTAAATCAGGTTTATTTATTCATAGGCACCAGCATTTCATTACTTTCATCAAAACCAGTCAACTGCATTCGGCGGCTCCTGCATTCTTATAAACTAACTGGAAAAGCAATTAACATTCGCCAGCATTTCGGAGAGTGGGGAGAGGGGCGAGGGACCCCCACTCACTCTTGGAAGCGTGAGCTCCGGAGGCGGATTGGGGGGTGCAAAACGACTGCTCCTCTGTGTCGAGGGAGATCAGGGAAGTGACACAGATTAAAACAAATTGTTGATCCGGACCAGGGAGAAGCTCGGGAAACAATAGAAGTAAAAGCATAAATGTCAATTTGGGATGATCGAGGACACAATCTAAATGCAATATGAGAGGCCCCCAGACAAAAGCCAAGAAATAGAGATTGCACATTAGCGAAGCATCGGAGGAACCGGAGCAGGAGACCGCGCGCGCGCACGGAGTCATCTGCTCCCAGCATATGAGAACGCACGCAACACATTGCTGATTGC
>PVJN01018744.1:21239-38560 GCA_004026805.1 Lasiurus borealis
ACACACACACACACACACACACACACACACACACACACACACACACTAAATAAAAAAGAAATACAACCCCGCTCCGGTTGTCAGCCTAGCAGTGTGGGTTCTGGCGCCAAATGCTCGCCGGTCCTCTTGGACAGGAAGATGAAGCATGAGGTCAACCTGCAAGGTCATCCTCTCGGCTTCCCAAACTGCTCCACCTGCCTCCCTGGCAGCGTGCTGCACAAGTCAAGATCGGACGACTCGCTCCTAATTACTCGAGTGTCATTTCCAGTCTGGCCTTCCTGGTGACCAAAGTCAAACTGTGGGCTCGACGGTGGCTCCGTCTCAGACGTTCTTGGCAGCGTGCTAATGCGGGGGGGCCGAGCTAACGGGGAGGGATGCAGGTGGGTACACGCCCTGAGCATCTCCTTCCTGATGGGCTTCAGGTGTCAGGGTGGCTATTAATTAGCGGGGTGGTCAGCATGATGCCGAGAGAGTCAAGATATTCACATCTTAGAAAAGCTCAGAGCTCGCTCAGCCCACGCCCCAGCTCTTCTTTGTAGGGATTATCGTGACCATTTTTATTTCTTCAATGTAGCTATTTAGCTTTAATAGAAAAGAGAAAGAGAAACAAGCACTTCTGTACCTCACAGATGCAACGCCAAAAATGCACCGAGAACCAACGTTTGGAAAGGCTGTGTGTGGCTTCACCATTATTTAAACTTGACTGAGTGCTATCTCTGTGTGGAATACTATCCTAAATGCTACCTATCAAGAAACAGTAGCTGTTATGGTTGTCTTCTATAGCCACTAATAACACCATTGACTATAGCAGTTATAATAATAGAATGATATTGGGGTGGTTACAAAACAATTCTTCACTTGACAAAATTGTCCCAAGATTCCCTTATAGAGGAGTTCCTCAACATGTTGCAACTATTCCTTATTTTTAAAGTCAACTCAATGTCATCAGTACATAGTGAGTCTTGGTGAAATGCAAGGCCATGTCCAAGGCACAGGGAGCCAGACAAGAAGGAACCGCTGGGCAATGAACTTGGGAGCATAGACCGTGTCAGGCACCGGTTAGAACGCTTGACGTAGAGTTTAATCTTTCACCGTCACCGCATATTCCCCATTTTATTAGCGAGGAACCTAAGATCCAGACAGGCGAGGTGAGTCTTTCGAGGTCACCAGCAAGCAGGTGGCCGTCCTTGTCCCCAATCAGCGAGTCAGAGCCCAAGGACACATCCTTCTTCAGAGGTGGGTTTGGGGAGGAGGACTCATAGTCCTTCAACATGGTGACTGTTAGGAGAAACCTCCCTGCCTTGGGACACCCTGATGTGCCCAACCCACAGATGATCATGATGTCACGTTTCTACTGGGTTTACAGTATTCAGACCCATGAGCCCAGGAGACTCTGAAATGGGTCGCACCAGCCCGGCCAAGAGTGCACCGGAGGAGGGGCGGTGAAGGACTGGAGAAAAGATAGACAAGAGTATACAGCTGGGGCCTGGTGGATCTCCGGTGCCTGGATGAGGACACAAAAGCCCCAGCCTGCAGGCCAATGCTTTATTTTATAGCCTCATTAAAACAAGGGCAGATTAACGTGTATACAAGTGTTCTTGTGTTTTTTTTTTAACATATTTTATTGATTTTTTACAGAGAAGAAAGGAGAGGGATAGACAGTTAAAAATATCGATGAGAGAGAGACATCGATCAGCTGCCTCTTGCACACCCCCTACTGGGGATGTGCCCGGGACCAAGGTACATGCCCTTAACTGGAATCGAACCTGGAACCTTTCAGTCTGCAGACTGAGGCTCTATCCACTGAACCAAACCAGTTTCAGCACAAATGTTCTTGCTTTGACAACACTTGCTGCACCTCCCACAGCCCCTTAGCTCCTTAGGAAGGAATTAGGGAGGGCTACCAGATCAGGCTTAATTCTGCCCTCCAGGCTGGCACTTGTGTGTGGCCCTGTCACAGGTCAGCCCGAGGTCTGTTCCTAGAGCTGCTCCCTACACTGAAACCTGGTCAACGGAGAGGTGCACTCACCCAACTGTCCCTTCCCCTTTGCTCAGCTTCCGGGGAAATGCTGTCCAGGGCTATTGCTGGGGCTTGCAAGTCATCCTGGGTTACCCACGCCACTTGGACCAGGAACACGTGTCTGAGCGTGTTAGTCTTGCTTAGATTCTAGGTGATAATTGAGGAGGGAGAAGAGGACAGGAGGAAGAAAAGAAATCTCTTTCGAGAGAATTCTTCCTTTCTAAGACTTGTCAGGTGTGTCTGATGCCCGGCAGCATCAAAGCCGGGCCTTCCTGGGTTTGAGCGGCTCTGGCACAAGCACCTGGCCTGGGAAACAGCATTTCCCCTCTACCCCTCCTTCCCACCTGCTGCCCCCCACACCTCCACGAAAGGGCCCTGAGCGAGACGCCCCGCGCAGCTCCTTGCTCCAGTAGCAACAGCGGGCGAGGTCGCCATGCTGACATCAGAGCTGTAGCAGCACTGCTTGGTCATCATCGGCTTTGCTCACCCAGAGAAGAAGCTGAACCGCGAGTCAAGGGCGGTGGGCCACTGAGAATAAGCGGGGCCTCCCACGGATTGTCGCTTCCTTTCTTTCTTTCTTTCTCTTTTTTTTTTGGGTACCAGGCCTCCTTCCCTCTCAGGAAGAGCCCAGCTCTGCATGCTGGCATCTCAGCCTTTTAAGGTGAACCCTCTACTCCTGGAGACGCGCTTCCTGGCAGAGGCTGGGGGAGAAGGGAAGGAGGGGGGTCCAGATCAAAGCCGGCTTTGAAGTGAGTATCGTTTTTTTTGGAATGTTGCGAAGAGTGTAACACACAGTTCAGCAGGAAATTGGCTCCGGGAAGGGCTTTGTAGTTGCTCCCCGGGACTGCCGATTTCTCTGACCCAGTGGCAAAGGTGTGGAGCGAGCGGTGGGGGGTGGTGGAGGGGGCGCTGAGGAGCGCTGATGCTCACGGATCTGATTTAAATTTGCACCAGCCAAGTCCTTGGGATCCGACTCGCTGAACAGAAATGTAGCATCATGAAGGCTGAGACAAGCGCCGGGAGAAATGGGGCTCTTTCTCTGAATTCTGAGCTGGCTCCACGGCTGGACAGAAAGAGCAGGAAGGATATTTTGCTTCCTGTGGCAGAGGGGAAAAAGCCGTGTAGGAACGGAGATAGAGGCGCTCTTACTGGACACTCTGGCACACAACATGGGGTGATAGTCAGTACAAGGTGCCCAGCACAGTGTCTAGCACTCAACAAGTGCTCAATATATAGCATTGGCTCCTTTAACCCTCATCATAAGTCAGTAAATTAGGTACTTAAAACAAAGATATTTTGCCGAAACCAGTTTGGCTCAGTGGATAGAGCGTCGGCCTGCGGACTGAGAGGTCCCAGGTTCGATTCCAGTCAAGGGCATGTACATTGGTTGCTGGTGCATCCCCAGTGTGGGGCGTGCAGGAAGCGGCTGATAGATGTCTCTCTCTCATCAATGTTTCTGACTTTCTGTCCCTCTCCCTTCCTTTCTGTGAAAAATCAATAAAATATATTAAAAAAAGATATTTTTATTAATTTTAGAGAGTGAAAGGGAGATGGGGAGGGAGAGAGAAACATCGATGGGAGAAAAAAAAATATCCGTCTGTGAGAGAGAAACATTTATCAGGTGCCTCCTACATGCACCCCAACCAGGGATCAAACCCACAACCTGGGCATGTGCCCTGACTAGAAATCAAACCGACAACCTTTCGATGCCCAACTAACTGAGAAACACTGGCCAGGGCTAAATACTTTTTAATCCTCACTTTACAGATAAAAAAGGAGACCAAGTAACTTCCCCAAGGTCAGTTAGATAAAAGGACAACACAGATAAACACTCAGCTATCAGACCCGGAAACCCCCTTTCCAACCTATGCACAGACTGACTTAGGACAAGAAGAGTTAACAGTGAAGTCTGTTTTGGAGCAATTAATGCGCGCCAAATTAAGGAAATGCCATCTCTGTTTTCCCAGGGAGAAAGGAACCCGGAACAGCTAGACGTCCTTGTTAGCGCGGGGGCTGCCTCTCTCAGGGATTCCAGGAGGGCAGAGGGTTCTGTTATTTGGTTTATGCCTTTCATTTCTGTTGTTGCTTCCGTTGTAAGGGGAGGGACTGGGAAACGGGGATTAGCTGGATAATTAGTGGATTGATCCAGGGGAACAAAAGATTTTGCTGGGAACACGCAACTTGGCCACACACTCACGTATCTCCCAGTAACAGAGCGAGGGAGCAAGCTCTGCTGGCTTGTGGGGGTGGAGGGGAGAAAAAGAATTCGACTTGGGGCGAGTTTCCCCAGATAGGAGAGGAAAAGACCTCTCCAAGTATAATTCAGACACCTGAAATCAGTGGTTCTCAACCTGTGGGTCGCGACTCCTTTGGGGGTCGAACGACCCTTTCACAGGGGTCGCCTAAGACTATTGGAAAACACCTATTTCCCATGGTCTTAGGAACCAACAGACCGCTCCTCAGTGTAGCAAAGTGTAGCAATGTAGTTTACTGTTGTCATAGGAAGACTGTTACCCATGCTACACCATGATTCAAGACAAAATTTCATTTATTTGTCATTAGAAATAAATATTTCACAATATATAATTACATGTTGTTTTTGTGATTAATCCCTATGCTTTAATTATGTTCATTTTGTAACAATGAAAATACATCCTGCATATCTGATATTTACATTACAGTTCATGACAGTAGCAAAATTACAGTTATGAAATAGCAATGGAAATAATTTTATGGTTGGGGGTCACCACCACAGGAGGAGCTGCCTTAAAGGGTCGCGGCCTTAGGAAGGTTGAGAACCACTGCCTTAAATAAAAGCTGGGGTGGGATGAAATCTGACCGTAGGTTTTCAGACTTTCTCCTCTTTCTCCGACTCCCTTCTCTACCATAGACCGAAATCCCTATTGACCACATGTGTGTAGTGACCCTTCATGTGGAATTCGGGTCTGTCTCTTCACGCACCAATGGACATTGAGAAGGTAGCACTTTTGATGCCAAGGGCAACATCACTCTCTCTCTTTCTCACTCTGTGCTCTGTCGTCTCATCCCAATCAAGAATGAGGGTGACTTGAAGGGAGAGGTGGTGGGTAGAATAATGACCCCCTAAGGACATCCATGTCCTCATCCCCCAAACCTGCAAATATGCTGTTTTATCTGGTGTGATGGGTTGAACTGTGCTCCCCCTAAAAAAAAATACAGTGAAGGCCTAACTCTCAACCCCTCAGATATGACTTTATTGGACAATAGGGTTGCAGCACATGTAACTAGTTAAGACGAGTTCATACCAGAGCAGGGGGCTCTGGCTCCTACTCCAGTATGAGTGGTGTTCTTACATGAGAACAGCCATGTGAAGACTCAGGGACATATAGGGAGACACCACGTGACAATGAAGTAAGGAACGGACGTCATGCAATCGCAAGCCAAGAAGCACTGCAGATTGCAGACAAACCACTGGCAGCTAGAAAGGTGCAAGGAAAGAGCCCTGGACCGGTTTCAGAATGAGAGCATGATCCTACCAACTATGAGTCAATAAGTGTCTGTGGTTTGGAGCCACCTAATTTGTGGTACAGTGGTACCTCGAGATACGAGTGCCCTAACATACAAGATTTTTGAGATACAAGCCTTTGAGCGAGCGATTTTTGCTTTGAAATACGAGCAACAGTTGAGATAGGAGTAATTGCGCGGATCGGCCGGCTGCACAGGACCCACCAGTTTACCGAGACTCTAGCATCTCAGTTTCCCACGCCTCAAGGTTATGGAACCAATTAAACTTGTATCTCGAGGTACCACTGTACTTTGTTATGGCCCATCAATGGCAGAACCAATAGAGCAGGCTAAAAGGGTGTCTGTATAAATTAATATGCTTGGGAATGTCACTGACATGTATTATTCCTGCTTGCTACGAAAATTCAGGGGGTGATAGGATGCAAAACTTGTTGCCTCCACCGCTTTATCTAAGTTTACCAAAGCCACTGACCTCTGGCACAGAGTCCACACACTAAGATGCCACGCAAAGAGGAAGGATTCCACCCTGACAACACAGGCAAGGCCCAGGCGATGCAGGGAAAAGAGGCAGGAGGAGGCAGAGCTAAAGTACTCAGCCAGGCAGCCAGCCAGGGAGCCTGGGTGAGCAGCCTCATGGTTCTCAATGCCATGTCCAGGCTGTTCCGTCTCGCTGAGGTGGCTGCATGGTTTTGCTGGAATCCAAGGATGCTAAGGAATGAGCACCTCTGGGCCTTCTAAGAGATAAGCCTTCATCCTTCACTGCATGCCTGCCTGAACATTCCTTGCTGCTTGGCCAGTCCTGTCCAACCTGGGACTGCTGTCTCCTTTCCGCCTTTGCCCACGGTGTACCAGCGTGTGGCACAAGCAATAACGATGAACAGAACATGTACACTGAGTAAATGACCTCCATTCCTCACTTGCTCTTGAGAGAAGGAGAAGGTAACTTGGACTCCTATTTTTAAAATCACAGTGGTCTAAAAGAACCTTCCACTCTAGTCCTTCCCTTTGCTTCACACCTTGACACCTGACTTACCTACAACTGATTCCTGGGATACTTCTAAAATTATTCTGCAACATTTAAAAAGTATTTTTATTGATTTCAGAGGGGAAGCAAGAAGGAGGGAGAGAAACATCAATGATGAGAGAGAATCATTGGTTGGCTGCCTCCTGCACACTCCCCACTTTGGATTGAACCCACAACCCAGGCATGTGCCTCTGATAAGAATTGAACCCCCAGGACCCTTCAGGCTGCAGGCTGATGTTCTATCCACTGAGCCACACCAGCCAGGGCTGCATCATTGTTTTGCATGCCCATGAGTCACCCAGATCTCAGAACACAGAGATGGCGGGCTTGTGCCCTGCCCTCAGGGAGCTCATTGTTGGCAACGAACATGCAGAATCACACTAACTCATTCAATGCCTCTTCTCCTTTTGCATTATTTTTTAAAATATTTTTTTAATTGATTTTAGAGAGGAAGATAGAGAGATAGAAACATCAATGATGACAGAGAATCATTGATTGGCTGCCTTCTGCATGCCCCCCACTGGGGATCAAGCCCACAACCTGGGCATGTGCCCTTGATCAGAATAGAACCTGGCACCCTTCAGTCTGCAGGCCGATGCTCTAGCCACTAAGCCAACTGGCCAGGGCCCCTTTGCATAATTTATTCAGTCAACGTGTGCCTATTGAGTGCCTACTGTGTACCAGCACTCTGCTGGTTGCTGAGGATCCAACAAGGAACTAGACAGGCATGATCACAGCCTCCAAAGAAATTCATTCAGAAGAAAATTAAAATGAATCATTCACGGGTTGTAAGTCACCACCCCTGGTGGCCCGTATTTCTGTAGTCCCATGGTGCCCCCAGAAGGAAGGGAGAAAGAAAGCAGTCATAAAAGAAAACAGCACAAAGAAAACAGTCATAAATAGTCACTGTATGTGTGGCTGTTGGAGTCCACTGCCCTCTGCTTCCTCCACCCTATTGCACATGCTCCTGTTAGAGCTCCCAGGATGGACCAGGGCCACCTCAGCTGCAGTTCTGAGCATAACGCAGGGAAGGCGCTCAACAGAGAGCTCTGGATCTCATTAGAGTCCCTCACCTCACTACCCACTATCCAGCACACACCATCCTTCCTGTGAAACAAGTCCATCTCACGGCAACCATGGCAGTCATACTCAAGAAAATACGACATGATGGTCCCTTAAATCAAAAGGAGACAGAAGAATCACTCTTAATTCTAGAGATGGTTGCAGTTGGAGAAAATTCAAAACTTTTAATCAGAAGTTTATGTGTTAAGCTGTTAATAACAGGTTTTTGATGCATAAACATGCTTTTTTTCCCCTCATGGCTTAACAACAACAAAAATATATTCATAAATTGCAGAGTCCTCAATGTAGCAGAGATCCAAAGAATTCTGAGCGTAATGACAGGTTCTTGTGAATTTAACTGGTGCTGTCTTGGATTGATTTATTTTTGTGTAACTTAAGATAAATTATTCCTCCATAAATATAACTCCTTCGACATTCAGAGTAGTTCGTTCTGGGGAAGGACACGATTTAGGATCAGTATTCAAGACAAAGGACACAGCATTCAGAACTATCTGTCCATAGAAGAGTGATTCGAAAATAGTGAAATTGTACTATACCGGTTGCTTTTACCTTTTTTAGGGGAAATGAATAGAAATGGAGCTATAAGTTAGTGAATTTCAATGATGGCTTTTTGTGTATGAAAGAATGGTGTGGATCTTGGAGCCACACAAAAAAATGCAAAGATGTTAGAAGTTTTTCTCCCAAACAGAATCTACTCAGTGTACCTTTATTCTTTTATTTGTAAAGGGGGAAAAGGAATATTAAATACACATTTTGAAGAGGCAATTATAATAGGCTTTGGCATCCTGGCTACCCCAGAGAATCACATCTGTGAGATTGCTATTTTATGCGATTACTGTCCTGAATGGCAAGTGCATTTCATCATGCATGCCAATCTGATTGATTAGCAGTGGCTGCGTAGGGGACTGATGAGAAGTATTGGCAAGCTGCATCTGTTCTCAGCAGGAAAGAGGGCCGTGATCGATTAGTGATGTCTGTCTCGGGTGCAACAATGAGATGTGGTAGCGTATGTGCTTAATATCCGCCAAAATGGATATAATTCAAACACTAGAAGAGAAAATTTCCATGGTGTTGGTGTTGCAGACAGATAAATGAAGCTACATTTGTAAATGGGCCACAGAGTTAGAAAAGTCAAAATCAGGTCCTGTGGAAGTCCTAGAATATGTCAGGGGTCAGAAATCATATACTAAGAAGCCCAATCGCTTTTCAAAATTAAATATATATAGACACAATGTTTTATACTTTATATATATGTAGTTTATGCTAGGGAAAAAAATGGCTTACTCATAATTACAAAACCAGGTGCGAACTTTAGAAGACCTTTCTAACCAAATGAGTTCAATAGTCTGTTTTCTGTTCCACTCATGATGTCAGTGCTAATCCTAAACTCATTTATTTTTCTCTACAACATAATAAAGATACTCATTCAAAATTCTGTTTTGGGTGATAATGCAACATCCTCATCTTTGTGCTCAAATCCCAACAACTGATATGTTTTATGTAAAACGGTAATCTTTGCAAATACAGATTTAATGACTGATTGCTAAAGGAAGGTCAGTCCTTAAGGCTCTGAGAGGACTTTTACCCTCAAGCGTACTGATAAGAATTAATGACCACACAGCTTTCAATGAAGAGGGGAGAGCAGAGTATTGACAAAGTGGCTCTCTTTAAGGGTGATTTTCTGGTGACACAGCAGCAATGCTTCTGATAATCCTTCATTCTCTAAAGCAGAGAGATTAAACACAGTGACTCCATTATGCAGCGGGACAAAGGGAACATGGATAATATTTTGCATGTTAGCGATGATCAGACATTCTGACCATTAACCCTTTCGGAAATCCAACTGTGAACTCTGACACAGGATAAAGTAAAAACGCACACACAAGCTTCTGTCCGGCATCCCAGATTTTAAAAATTATGCTGTGGGTTTCTAGTTTGTTTTCTGTTTAGAAAAGAAAAACTCTCTCCCTTGGAAGAGAAGAAAAGTGGCTCAATTTTTTTTTTTTTTTTGCTTTAAAAATAAAGGAGAAAAGAAAAGGGAAATATAAAGCTCAGCAGAAATGTCACACCGAGGAATCATAATAAGCATTACACATTATTTAAGTCATGCATAACCACTAAGATGTGTGACCCCTTTCCATAAATTGAAAGGCACCGCATTCAGCAGATTATGGGCCTCAAATGCTGAACTAAGGGAAGCTCCCGAGATGCCCCTGCTCTGTAGACCTAGAGATTAACGCACATCCGGGGTAGCTTGCTCTCCAAGCAAACGATGCACTCTGTCTGGGGGCCTCCCAGCATCTTTTATTTTTCTCTTTTGTCAGAGGATATTTGTTGAGAACCTGTATGCTGAGGACTGTGTTGGAGAGAGAGGAATAGAGAAAGAGGGAGAGAGCGGAGGAGGGAGAGGAAAGAAAGAGAGAGGAAGACAGTGAATACAAACTTTCTGTCTAAGGATTCTGCCGAGGTCCCACCAATAGTCCCCACAAATGCTATAAGCTCATCTGATGCTATCAGTATGTGTGGGTTCTAACAGCAGAAAGCCTGGAACAGAGTGACTCTGAAAAACAATCACTGGCCGGAAATGCTAAGCATGCAACAGGAAGAAATGTTCGCATGTAAAACTTACTTTAAGTTAGAGACAAAGAATTTCAGTTCTAGAAGGAACCCTAGAAGATCATCGAGTTGAATGTTCGTTGTTTACAAATGAGGAAATGAGGCATGTAGACAATCGATTACGCTCTTGTGGTCTTTGTTGTAGAACACGGTGTCTTCATGCTACAGAGAAGTGCATGGTTTGCCAAGGATTTCCCTGTCATCAGTTCTATTAGATTTATGTAAGTTAGGGGAGCATTTTATTTAAAAATTGCATGTATGGCTATTGATACAAAATTGTGATGCCTTTTACTCCCAGGGGTGGGGCTGTAAGGAAGAAAAAATGGAGTAACACCTCTTCTGTGTTCTTAGGACTCTACATACGTCACAATAATTTACACAACTATGTATGTCCATCTCCAGGATGATTTAAACAAACTAAAGGACCATTTGGATCAGAAAAAAAAAAAAGAGAAAAATTGGGACCTACTTTTATTTATACCTCTTTTTATGTATTTACTTTTAAAAATACTTTTGTTGATTTTTGAGAGAGGAACAGGGAGGGACTGAGAGAGAGAAACATCATTGACGAACTGCCTCCTGAACACTCCTTCCTGGGGATGGAGCTCACAACCCGGGCACGTGCCCTGAACGGGAATCGAACTGGCAACCTCCAGGTTCGTGGGCCAACACTCAACCACTGACCCACACCATCCCGTCTATCCCTCTTTTTATAACGGAGTTGGTCTCCTTAGTGACAGCATTAAAGGGACGCTGTTCAACTTTGGCTGCAGTAATTTGCAAGCCAGGTCGCGTGAGCTCTAAAAATAAAGATAAAAGGATCTACCATATAAAAGTCCAAGCTGACGCTTTCAAGTTATAAGCCGCCTTCATTTTTTTATTTCATCTGCCGGGCCCTGGAGGAGAGAGGGCCCCTTGAAACGGAATTTTATGTCAGCTCTCCAACATATCGACTCCCCATCTCTGTCCCTCCTCTTGCTGGCTTTCTGTCCTCTCTTTCTTTATCAAAGCCATGCAATGTAGTCAATCAGCTGTGAGCCTCAACAGAGAATGAAGCAGCCACGGGGGGCTCCGTTCACAGTGGGCACCCACAAAGCCCAGCCTTCCAGAGAAAACAATGTGAGCGACCCCCTGAGGCTGGGCGCCCTCCTGGGCCTGCGGAGGGCACTCTCGGCCGAAGCTGAGGGTCCACGTGGAGGTAAGATCTCGCCTCCTCAGTCCCATGACCACAGATGGAGGGGGTGCCGCTGACTGCTTCCCGCTGCTGACCTTGAGCCGTGGTGTCCAAAGGAGAAACGGAAGGGTTTGATCGCGGCCACTGAGTCTGGGGTGGGTGGGCAGCGGCAGAGTCGGGGGCTGCACTTGGGCAAACAGGTGCACCAGCTAATTGTGGGCTCCCCCGCGGTGGAGTCTGTGAGCCACCAGAGAAGGCGCCCCGCGCCCTCCGAGCTCTTGGAAAGCTTCCCTGATTTGATTGTGAAGCACCACCCACAAGAGGCTCTTAATTGCATTCCTAGAGGCTTGGCTTTCTGCAGAAATTACTTAAAACACAGCTTAAGTGTTAAATCTGAACTGTGTAATGTGCAATTGAGGGTTTTCATTTTTTTTATTTTTTTTATAAAGAAAAGAACCTCGCTCCCGCCTGCCTCCTGGTACGGAAACACTGACAGGTTCGGTGGGGAATCTCGGGGCTGGCGCTCGCTGTAAGTTATCTCCTGCCGGGTTGGCAGGTGTGAGCTGTGTCAAATAAATTTATTACAGTCTGTACTAATAATGAAAATTACAGCAAAGTGGGACGGAAGGGCTCTGCAGCCAGCTACCTTACTAGACAATAACCAGCTCCTAACAGTTTTTCCTTTTTTTTTTTTTTCTAGGAAAAAAACACACACACACACTAATTATGCTTAATGTTCCCTGTCGCATTAGCTTTCATGGTAATTATATTTCAAAACTTTTGCAATTAGGGTGCATTTAATATTGTGGAATATTGCAATTATTTTTCATTGTGACACCTCTATTGAAAACCGGTGGCATAATGATCGCATTGTTCAGCTAAATCAGAACTGTAGAAATATGGCAAATGAACCAATTACACATTATTATTTCTAATTACAGATAATGTCATTTTCTCCACTTTTTTTTTTTTCCGAAAGAATTTCTCCAAACACAGGTATCCCGAGTCCTCCTGTTGGTAAAAGACTCCCTCGTTTTCTCATCCACACGCTGGTACGCGCTTCTCTTAGGACCTTGGAGTGCTCAATTTAAAAAGGTCTCCGAGGGATTTCCTGAATTGCCTTCCTCCACCCCCAACTCCGTGTGGAGTTTTGCAGCCAGATGCTCCCTCTCCTTGCAAAAATCCCAGCCGTGGCTCAGCTGCAGGCAGCAGGCCACCATGCCACGCTGGTGTGAGTTTAGCTCCTTGTAATCGTTATTCGTGATGGCTCATTTTCACTCATTCAACAGGTCCAGCTTCTCATCCCAAGGAGGATGCATCATCAGTAGCGTGCTACGAAACACTGCCCCTCGCCCCCCTTCTTCCCCGCCCCCCCCGCATCCATCACAAAAGTATAAGATTGGAAAGTTGAATGTGTTAGCTATGTGTTTCTAACGGAAACAACAGAGAATGACCGAGAGTTTCTAGCAAACAGTTGTATTTGAGTTGGGAAATTTGTTTTTCTCTTGCCTTTTACCTCCAATACCCTTTATTGATTTCAGAGAGGAAGGGAGAGGGAGAGAGAGATAGAAACATCAACGATGAGAGAGAATCATTGAAAGGCTGCCTCCTGCACGCCCCCTACTGGGGATCGAGCCCGCAACCTGGGCGTGTGCCCTTGACTGAAAATCGAACTGTGACCTCCTGGTTCATAGGTTGACACTCAACCACAGAGCCACGCTAGCTGTCATTCTGTAAATATTCTTACAGATGGTCACCCTAAAATAATGCCTGTGGCCAGGAGATGGTTATGGGTTCAATATCCTTAATTATATATGGTGAAAAATGCTTTTTTTAAAAATATATTTCATTGATTTTTTACAGAGAGGAAGGGAGAGGGATAAAGAGTTAGAAACATCAATGAGAGAGAGACATCGATCAGCCGCCTCCTGGACATCTCCCATTGGGGATGTGCCCGCAATCAAGGTACATGCCCTTGATGGGAATCGAACCTGGGACCCTTCTGTCTGCAGGCCGATGCTCTATCCACTGAGCCAGATCAGTTTCAGTGGGAAATGTTTTGAGAGATGTAAGCCATGCTTTGATATTCAGTTTTACTGATAAAGAAAGGTAAACCTAAAAGTTGCTTAACACCTTGTATCTACTCGATGACCATCAAATAGAGAAATGCTCTCCTGACTCTGACCCACCGTGGCTACTGCCAGGGTGACCAGCTGTCCAGGCTGGCCTGGGCCCGAAGGGGATTCTGGGAGGTCAATACGAATACCTGGACAGTCCCCTGCAAACTGGGGCAGTTGTTCACGCTACTTACAAAACAAATGAACTTGTCCTCGAACCGGCACACACACAGGTAAATGCTCTCTACCTCGGGCTCCCTTTACGTTGAGTTTTCAGGAGGAGACAAAGATATAAATGGGAAAGGGGAGAAAAGAAATAAAAATGGCTCCCAAACCAGGGGTTCATCACCTTCTATATCTCTTTTCCCAATTAACCCGAGATCTCTGCGTTCCCCGCTTGGGCTCCAGCATCTCGCTCTGTGTCTTCTAGCTGCGGTAGGTGCTCAATAGATATTTCTGCAAGACCATTATGAATATTAATAGCCCGTGTTTACAGAGTCCTTATTAAATTACCTGGCTAAGGAACTTCGATGCATTTTCTCAACGCATACACAAACGAACACACTCAGAGGTATTGCGTTACTTGCATCCCTTCTCTAACGACGAGGAGACTGAAGCAGAGACAGTGCAAGTGGTCCTGGCTGGTGTTGCCCAGGTCGGTGCAGCACAGACAGATGGGGACACAGGCTGATGAGCCGACAGCCCATGCTCTCTGGTGATGCTTTGGAAAGAAAGACCACCGCGGTGGATCCCACCCCCCAGTCGTGTAGACTCTCTGGATAATCCTAAAACAGTGGTTCTCAACCTTCCAAAAGCCGCGACCCTTGCATACAGTTCCTCATGTGGTGGTGACCCCCAACCATGAAATTTTGCTACTGTTATGCATCGTGATGTAAATATCTGCATTTTCTGATGGTTTTAGGTGACCCCTGTAAAAGGGTCGTTTGACCCCCAAAGGGGTCGCTACCCACAGGTTGAGAACCACTGTCCTAAGACAAAACAAAATGAGCTATTTTCCTGCCAGGGGGGCAGGGGGGACAGAGGCGGACATGTTTTTCTCTGCTTATCCATCCTCATCCTACAGGAGAATAACTTCCCCCGCAGACAGCACTGGTCTGGATTCAATTCACTGAGATATTACGACAGCCTCCTTCTTACCATCCTCGATCCTTCTCCATTCAGCCAGAGGCATCTTTAAAGGTTCCCTTAGGCGGCCAAACCCGGTTTGAAATTTACTAATAACCCCCCCTTGCACTGAAAACAAAACCCGAACCTCTTCCCATGTCCATCTCAGCGTTTCTCACACTTAAATGAGAAGGTGCCCCAAACACCTAAGGATGCAGCCTAGCGCACTGCCTGCTCTGGGGTGAGGCCTGAGTTTTGCGTTCGTCATCAGCTCCCGGATGCTGCTGGCCTGAGCTCTACCCTCTGGTCCATCTCACCTGGGGCGCCATTCCCCGGAGCTGGTTACGCTCTCGCCATATGCATTTTCTTCTAGTTTCTCACCATAACAAGGGCTCTCCCCACTTTTCCTTGCTGTTCCTTTTGCCTGGAAAAAGCCCTCCCACCTGCCCCAGTCCCAGCCCCTCAAACCTTGTTAGTTGATGACCTCAATTTTACTTTTCATGTTTCTGCTAAAAAAAAAAAAATCACTTCTTCAAGAGCCTTCCTCCCTCATTCTACCTAAGTAGGAGTTTTTATGTGTGTTTTTTTCTGTCTCTGAATCTGGTAGGGTTCTCTCATTGCACTCACATGGGTCATCATTCTGTTCTTATTAAATCCAAGAGTTCACATTGCCCTTAGGATAGATCAGTGGTTCTCAACCTTTCTAATGCCGTGACCCCGCAATACAGTTCCTCATGTTGCGGTGACCCCAAACCAAAAAATAGTTTTGGTGGCTACTTCAAAACTGTAATTTTGCTACAGTTATGATTCGGAATGTAAATACCTGATATGCATTATGTATTTTCTGATGGCTTTAGGCGGCCCCTGTGTTTTGGTCATTTGACCCCCTGTTGGGGTCGCGACCCACAGATTGAGAAACGCTGGAATAGATGCCTAGAGAGGTCAAGGCCACATGTCCCTTGGGGACCGTGAGGCCCAGAGTATTTAGAGAAGCCCGGCTAGGGGTGGGTGTGTGATCATGATTAGCTGAATGCATGCACCCTGCAGTCAAACAGTGCCTTTACTTGACATCCCAAGTTCCTGGGAATCACTGTAGTTTGAACTACCATAATTCATTCCATAACTTTGAGGCGTGGGAAACTATGAGACGCTCGAGTCGTGGTAAACTGGTGGGTCATGTGCAGCCGGCTGATCCCCGCGATGACTCCTATCTCAACTGTTGCTCGTATTTCAAAGCAAAAATCGCTCGCTCGACGGCTCCCATCTCAAAAATCTCGTATGTTAGGGCACTCGTATCTGGAGGTACCACTGTACTCGCCCTATAAGATGACACCCAGCGTACAAGACGACCCCTAACTCTTGAGAAGATTCCCCTGGGTTAAAAAGCCGTCTCATACGCCAGAAAATACGGTACATTTCCCGGAGGCGGCTGCCAAAGCTCTTTCTCCCAGGAGAACCACATCGTATGTAAAAATGCCAGATTTGTTTTCCTGTTCGCAACAAACACAGCAGCCTCGGTGCCTGGCTCCTTTCACACGCGCCGGGGGAGTACAAAAGCCAACTGTCACACATGATCACGTCCCAGGCGCAGCCCAGGCGTCGAGATAGGAACACAGGCTCCCCTGCCCGGGCTGCGGGAGCTCGGAGCGCGGTGGTGACACGGAGGCTCACTCTCGATGAGTCGGCTGCCACAACACTTTATTCCGACAACTTCTTCCCCGTCTCCGAGGAGCGTTCCAGCCATCCCATCAGTTTTCCTCTCGAGGCAGTGGCTCCGGAGGCGGGGTTAATCCTCTTGTGCCGGGGCCGCAGGGGGAGTGGGTTGCGTTATCTGTGTCACAGGGGCAGAAGCTGGGAGGCAGAGGAAGCCAGATTGGCCCGGAATCGTGGTCTGGAGAAGAGCAAGGTCATTCCAAGGACAGAGCGGCCCAGTGCATCCGGACAGACATGGAGGTCTGCGCTCCCACGTGCGGGATTCAGCCCCGGCCCTCGCCTTGAGCACAGCACTGTCTCCACGTGGCTGTGAGCATGTGATGTGCTGAGGGCTGCTGTCCGGTTCGTCTCTGGTTCTCAGGCAGCTTCTTGGGACAGAGGATCCTCACCTACCCATCCATGCCCACACCCCACTGCCCCATGCTCTACTGCAGTGGTTCTCAACCTTCCTAAGGCCGCGACCCTTTAATACAGCTCCTCATGTGGTGGTGACCCCCAGCCATAACATTATTTTCGTTGCTACTTCATAGCTGTCATTTTGCAACTGTTATAAATCGTATCTGTGTTTTCCAATGGTCTTAGGCGACCCCTGTGAAAGTGTTGTTCGACCCCCCCAAAGGGGTCACGACCCACAGGTTGAGAACCGCTGCCCTACTGCTCCATGTCCCACTGCCCCATAACCCTCTGCCCCCCTGTTCCATACCTCACTATCCCACTGCCCCACACTCCACTGCCCCATGCCCACTGCCCCGTGCTGTATTGTCCCATGCCCCACAACCCTTGCCCCACTGGCCCATACCCCACTGCCCCACTGCTCTCCTGTCCCTGTGCCCCATACCCAACTGTCCCACTACCCCACAACCCGCTGCCCTAAGTCCACTGCCCCATGCCCCTCTGCCCCATACCCCACTGTCCCATGCCCCTCTGCCCATGCCCCTCCACGCT
>PVJN01018745.1:0-38451 GCA_004026805.1 Lasiurus borealis
AAATCTGTCATTTCCAACAGTTGTTATCATGGCACTTACGCGATCTCCTTTTGCAGATTTACGTGGAAAGGGTTAAGCGTTATATAGCTATTGACTTGTGTCCAACTAATTGGAAAAGAATACTTTTGGGAGCTGCTATTGTTGCCTATGAATTGTGGAACAAACAGGCTCTGTGGGGTGTGCCCTACTGCCAGCTCATCAATAACATCATTACAGTCGAGGACATGTGAGTTTGTAAGGTTTGGATAAACCTCCTAACCATTGTCCCATACCCTATTTGCCCCCATGAAGTTTACATGTTAAGAAATATTTTTAAAGGTTACATTGTGCAAAGAACTGAAATAGGCATAAAATTATATACTTCTTTCTATCCAGCTTTCATATACCAATTCATATTCCTCATCATTAATTAGTTGGTCTTGATGTATTGTTGTAAAATGTGCATGGTAATTTGAAATGTGTTTCTCTGGTGTTTTTTACAAACATTTTACAAGCTAACTACCAGAACAACAGTACAGTAACTATCTTCGTGGCTTTCTTTCTCTCTTTTTTATTGATTTCAGAGAGGAAAGGAGATAGAGAGAGAGAAACATCAATGATGAAAGAGAATCATTGATTGGCTGCCTCCTGCACACTCCCTACTGGAAGAGGAGCATGGAGCCTGCAACCTAGGCATGTGCCCTTGGCCGGCATCAAACCTGTGACTCTTTAGTCCGCAGGCCTACACTCTATCCACTGAGCCAAACCAGCTAGGGCCATGGCTTTCTTAAAGCCATCTCTCAGTTCCAGTCTATTTTAAGTGTCAAACATAAATGAAATAAATGTTTGGCCACTGCTAACGTCGTAGGGCCTCCAAACGTTAATGCTTAAAGCTGACCCACACATTTCACGGGTCTTTCCCTCCTTTTCGTCTGAAGTTCTGTTGTTCAGAAAACCATGGAAGAGAACTGGGCCCATATAAAGATTTCAGACCTCTGTGCGCGCTCCTGCCCTTTTAAGAGAATTGCACATGTTTACAAATAGGTCTGATGACTTTGGAAGCTCCTACCTCTCAGGCAGCAGAGAAGCCTCACTAGGCATTGCTCAGGGCCCACCCCCTGGGAGTTTCCCGGGCACTGAGCAACCACAGCAGTGCCTTGGGGGGCCCTCCAAGATGGCATGTGTGTGAAAGTGAGACTCCAGCGTATGGAGGGCTTTTGGTCTGGCCACACTGACGGCTGTGGAGGGCTCTGGGGGTGGTCGGCTGGATGAGCCACAGAGCTATCTCCAGCAGACTCTCAGAGCGCCTGCCTAGCTGGCAGTGAGAGTGTCTCTGTGGATGGCATTTAGGATCTGGGAAGGCACTCCTCTCTACTATGTTGAGGAGCACAGGAAGGTCAAGATCCTCATGGACAGAGACAAGAGTTTGGTTTTGGAACCTTTGCTCATGACTCTGGAAGTGTCTCATGCAGAATCACCCAAGTGCATATTGACAGCTGTAGGGAGGCTGCTGGTGCCTCCGGGAAGGGATGGAGATGGCCAGCAGCTGGCAAAGTGGCTTTTGGTGAAAATAAGCCCTTTGATAACAGTGCAAACTGAGGAGTCACGGTGACCTTGCTGGCAGCCATCTTGGCAGCCAGTTTGACAGCAGTGATGACTGAAATCAATGGAAGCACTTTAGGAAGTTGCAGAAGCTAACGTGGCTTTGGTCAGCACTGTCGTCAGTCTTCAAAGCGGTCCCTTGAAAGTAGGAAATCTTATATTCGTGCCCCCTGATGATGGCCGCTGAGCTTTTCTCAACGCCTGCAGCTCAGCTGCCTGGGCTCTGGTTGGAGGTACAGCATCAGGGAACTGCAGGGCAATGTGTGGGTTCTCACGCATAGGAGGTCCCTGGCAATGGGGCGGGAGGGGGGGGTCTTAGGCCAGGATGGCTAGTTGTAAACAATGCTTTTTGTGAATGAACAGAGGCACATGGGACCTCTGTGTACAATGGGCTGCTTTTGTTTATGATCTTTGCAGGTTGGAAGGCTTTACTCCCGTGTTGAGTATACATTGGTTTTGTCCCCCTGCTGTTGGCTACCATTTGGAATGGTCACATTTTGTATCTAAGTTGAAAATTCTTATGTATCAGCTTTTCTTAAAACTTCCCAACATCTATGTGTATTTTTAGGTTATTATTTTCCTTCAGAAGTATAAATAAAATGAAGCAGCTGATATTCAGAAAATTTTACTATAAATGTTAGGCTGTTCAGCCAACTCACCAGTAAGAAAATAAAAATAAGCCCTAACTGGTTTGGCTCAGTGGATAGAGCATTGGCCTGCAAACTGAAGGGTTCAAGGTTTGATTCTAGTCAAGGACACATGCCCAGGTTGTGGGCTCGATCCTCAGTGGGTGGCATGCAGAAGGCAGCTGATCAATGATTCTCATCATTGATGTTTCTCTCTCTCCCTCTCCTTTCTTCTCAGAAATCAATAAAATATGTTTTTAAGTGAATAAATAAATACAAATAAACAGAAGGTATATATTCTATACTCATGCCTTTCTTCCATGATTAAAGGTCTATTAATAGACCTCTGTTAATCCTATGAAGGGGCTATATTTGTACACAATTAAAAGATAGTACTAAAGAAAATATAGAAGGAATAGTAAATTTTATGTATACCTGTAAAAAATAAGTCCTGATTAGATGATTATCAAAACATGATCTGATTTATGTGTCTATAGACTTGTGTCCATAAGAATAGGAAAGTAATATTGGAAATCGGTTCTTTTGAGTTTAAAGTTCAACAAAAAAGAAAACCTCCTATTAGCTCCTATTCTGACCACTCTCCATACAGGAGAACATCCACTTTCATTGAACTGTCCAGTGGGTAACATATTAAAGCCTTAAACTAAGAAAACAGATTTGTTAGAATTGAAGCTTCTCTCCTGATTGTTCTGGTGTTTGTCATTTTTATAGAATTAACTATCACAGGAGTGCTGTGCAAGTAGAACAATTTACTCTGATTTTATATTTATTTGTGCAGCAAGTGACAGGAGTCTGTCACATCGCAAAGCACTGCTCCCAAACTTCCTTTCACACTTTATTGAACTCACCCCTGTGGGCAGACTCCCCTTCTGCTCAGGCAGGGGCAGGGGTGCTGGGCAGGGCAGAATGCAGCCCCACGTGGGAGAACACGGTTGGAGTCTGACTCCGTGCTCATCAGAGGTCAAGTCCTTAAGGGGGCTTAGTCCTCCCTGTCTCTGTCTCCATAGTTTAGAAAGTACATCCTGTCCTGTCATAGGGACGATTTCTCACCCCAGTAGGAGTGAGGTGAACAGAAACTTCCCTTTTGTCTTCTGCTGTTAGTCCCATGCGCTGAGTGGGGGAGGGGTCCCCTTTCCCATAATATGTGGCAGATTTATTTATTTATTTATTCATTCATTCATTCATTCATTCATTCATTCATATATGAAGAATCCTTGTTGCCTCAAGAGTGTTGCCCCTGCAGAGAGCAGTGGTGGCTCCCCATGGACCCATTTGCTGCGGTGGTGATGTGCCCGCTTCATTGCTGGTACTTCTATGCCTCCACAGGCCCCTCCTGTGACGGGCCTGGGGGAAATGCCTGCAAGTATTTCAGGGCTAAGAAGCAGCGCACATCGTTCCTTTCCTCTGGACACGGCCGCGGGCCCTGGTCAGTGAGCCAGGAGCATGAACCCACAGCTGCACTCAAGGGACTCTCAGCTCCCAAGTCAGCAGCAGGAGAGCAAAAGGGGGTGATCACCTCTTCACACTTCTCCCAACTCCAAGTGCTGGGATGCGGGAAGGACCTCAAAGAGCTGCATGTTGTTTGATGGTTAGAGTCTTAGTACAGCTGGGTAACCTTGACTTGTTTCAAAACAAAATTTAGAGTCGTCCTAGTAGCTCAGAATGAGTCCATTTGACTAAAATTGTTCTTAATGGTTTTGTCTCCTCCTCCTCCTCCCCTAGGAATGAGCTAGAAATGCATTTTTTAAGTTTCATTGAGTTTGATACTGATGTTCCTGCCAGTCTCTATGCTAAATATTACTTTGACCTTCGATACTTAGCCCATGAAAACAACCCTCTTGTTCTAGTTAAAAATATTTGCAAAGAAAGATCACAGAGCACAGAGGTAAGGCTGTGGAATCACTAAGTGAGGTTTTCTGTCAGTCACCAAAGACATTGGTTGAAAAATTCTATGAAGCGATGATTAGGAAAATGGAAAGCTTTTTAAAATTAACACATTAAAGAAGAAGATCTGAACCCTTTTTGCATCATATTGCTGGTGCTTTATGGTTGTTTATACAGGATCCCTCATTATCAAAAAATTCTAGATCTCTTTTATGACCGTAATTCAGAATATTTTAAATCACATTTAATCTGTTAATGGTTTTTCATGTAGCCCTCTACCCTTTCTTTTAACCATGTATTTCTTATAATTGTATAACTAATCATGTTGACAAACATAGTCCACTTTCCACACATACATTAGTTTGAAAATTCATCTAACAGTTCAGTCCCATGAGTTTATTGGCCAGAATATTAGTGACTAAACTGAGGGACCTATATTTAGAATGTATATTGTGTCTTTCAAATCCTGGCTATAGAAAGTACATGGTGTTTTGATGGAAATGATAAAGTACATAGGATAAAGTAGTATTTGTGGCTTATGAATTCTGGTGAGAATATAACAAAAATATTCACAACTGAAATGGACACTTTTAATATGGATTGTGTCTTTGGCTCCTTGGTGGAACTTTAGAATGTGTTTCTACCATAATCAACATGCAAGTGAAATCGGTCCTTATGATGCTTCAGTCATTAGACCTTCCCTACCTTCCAGTAAAGTTCAGCACTTGCCCACTTCATTACAGTTTGCTTGGAGTAGATAGTAACTAATGAAGATTGGATAGAATTTGAATAGCTCACAAAACACTGATTTTGCCCAAGTGTATGTTTAAGGAGCAAATGTTCAGGCAATAGATGATATTGTTCCTTGACATCATTGAGAACCCAAAATTTAAATAATTCTAAATTCCCTTGCTCTGGCAATCGAATTATAGCCCTTAAGGGACTTCCCTCAGTGAATTTGCAGCAAGAGGCATCCACAGAGCCTGGCAGTGTAGACCTCAGCTACCCACAGGGGCAGGAACTATACACCACGTAAAAGAAGTGTGAATGTGAGGCTATCAATGACCGTTTTTAAATTGTGCCTTCTTTGTATTTGTTTTCCTTTCCTAGCCTATTTCCAGAGGCTTTCAAGAAAAAGACCTGTGCAGAACTGCTATAGAAAGATCTCTTAGTGCTGACAATGTTACTGGCATGCAACGCACCAAAACCATGCTCTCTAAAGAAAATGAGGGATTGTAGCATCATGAGACCCTCATCTACAAAAACTACAGAAATACCACCTCTCTGTCTCAAAAAGCAGTGGTAACAAGCACTTTAAAAAAAGGAGGCTCCTGGCTGACTTGCCTCAGTGGTTAGAGCATCAGCCCACTCACCACAGGGTCCTGGGTTCAATTCCCAGCCAAGGATGTGTAACTGGGTTGCAAGTTTGATCCTTGGCCCCAGTTGGTGCCCATGTAGGAGGCAACCAATGGATGTCTCTCTCGTATGGATGTTTCTCTCTTTCTCTCCCTCCCTCCCTATACTCTTCCTTCCTTTCCCATTCCTCTCTTCCCCTCTCTCTATAAATCATCAGAAAAAATATCCTAGAGTAAGGATTAGGGGGAAAAAAGACATAAACAAGAGGTTTCCCTCATATCTTAGTGGATTTTAAACTTTTATATTCTGTGCTTGGGCATCCAAGTCACCCCTGCAGAAGTATAAAAGCTACAAATTTATAAAACACCATTTAAAATTTAATTAGAAAACTTACAGGAAAGATCCAAGATGGCTATTAGGAAAACATGGGTAATCGCCGATTCATACAACTACATCAAAATTACAAACATCATTCAGAACTGCCTGAAACCTAGCCAAATGAAAGTCCTACATCTAGAGAAATAAAGAAGTACATCTATACTGGTATAAGTGGTGAAGGCTTGGAACTGGATGGTCTAATTCCCATCAGAAAAGAAAAAAATTCAAAAATATGAAGATAGTGTAAGGAGCCTCTGGGGCAACTTCAAGGGTGACAACATTCATATCATAGGGGTGCCTGAAAAAGGAGAGACAGAGCAAGTTTTTGAAAATCTATTAGAAAAAATAATGGCAGAAAACTTCCCCTGCTTGGAAAGAGAGAGACTTACAAGTCCAGGAAGCACAGATAGTCCCAAATAAGAGGAACGCAAAGAGGTCCACACCAAGAAACATAATTAAAATACCAAGGATTAAAACAGAGAATCTTAAAAGCAGCAAGAGAAAAGCAGTTAGTGACCTATAAGGGAGTTCCCATATGACTGTCAGCTGATTTATCCACAGAAACTTTGCAGATAGAAGGGAGTGGCAAGAAATATTCAAAGTGATGAATAGCAAGAACCTAGAACTGAGATTACCCAGCAAAGCTCTCATTTAGAGTTGAAAGTCAGATAAAGAGCTTCAGAGACAAAAAAAAAAAAAGCAGCTAAAGGAGTTCACCACCACCAAACCAGTATTACATGAAATGTTGAAGAGCATTCTTAAGAAGAGGAGGAGGAGAACAAGGAGGATGAAGAGGAGGAGCAGGAATAGATCAAAAATATGAACAATAAAATGGCAATAAATATATATCTATCCACAATTAAATCTAAAAATCAAAAAGAGGAGTCCAATGAACAAATAAACTAATGAATAAAATAGAACCATAAGAATGGAAACATAGAACAGACTGAAAAATCTCAGAGGCAAGGGAGACATGAAGGTAAAGCCCTGGGGCAGTATAGGAATTATGTGAAGGGGGGCAATGCACTGGGGTGGGAGACATCTGTAATATTCTCAACAATAAAGATTTTTAGCCCTAGCTGGTTTGGTTCAGTGATAGAGCATCAGCCTGCGGACTGAAGGGTCCCAGGTTCAATTCCAGCCAAGGGCACATGCCTGGGTTGTAGGCTCAATCCCAGAAGGGGGCATGCTGGAGGCAGCTGATCAATGATTCTCATCATTGATGTTTCTCTCTCTTTATCCCTCTCCCTTCGCCTCTAAATTCAATAAAAATATTTTTTTTAAAAACAAAGATTTTAAAAAATAAATAAAATTACATTTTTCTTAAACTTATTTAGTTTTGTAAGTTGTAAATACTAAGCTCTTAATTTTTCATTTCAGCCCCCTCTTGAAGATGGCAAAGACTGGCTTAAAGAAGCTTAATATTTAAATATTAAGCATTAAATTTGTTTCAGCCTTCATTGGATGAAACAAAATAGCTTAATATTTAAATATTAAGCATATTGAAACTTTATGATTCATCCCTCCTTGGATGAAACAAAAATATTCCATTTTAAAAATTAAATGTTTTGTTATGACCACAATTGGCCAAAAAGTATTAAAATTTTGATAGTGAGCTGTTTTGTTTCAGCCAATATTTGCATCTTAAAAAGGGGTCTGAAACAACTAAAATTAAAAGCTTAATATTTAAAATTTATGAAACTAAGTAAGTTTAAAAGAAATTAAAACTTTCAAATGATTTCTTATAAATCAGTAGCATTTATACTTCTACAAGTGCCAAAGCTTAAACTGCACTAAAACTTTATCTCTTGTATTTTTATAGAAATGTCCTCCTCTTTTAAAAATAGTTCTCTGAGGTGGAGATCCAAGGTGATGGCCCAGTCGGGAAGTTACCCTCGCCTCTTCCCAGGACCAAACTGGAATTACAATTAAAATATATAGCAGCAATTTAAAACCATTTTCATTTCTCGGAACACATTAATTACAAAAATTCTGCAGCATACTAAAAAATATATTTCTGCCTATAAAATAATAGATATAATCTTTATTCACCCCAAATGGCTATTAATTCACCCCAAATGGCTATTAATTTGTTGGCTATTGCCATTTTTTATTTGACAATCTAATGGGAAAGACTAAATAGTCAGGTATTGCATATTTTAAAATTGTTTGAAGCACACCAGTTAAAAATAATTGACCTAGAACAAAACTTAAGATCATATTACACACACACACACACACACACAAATATCCATCACCAATATGAGATTCACAATTGCTGTCATCCAATAAATAAATTTAAAAAAATATCAGGCAGCGAGCAGGAACAGGGTAGAGGGGATTAATGGAAGAAAAAAAAAGGAACATCTGCGATATCTTCAACAAAAATAAATTTTGAAAAATAAACATGCTTATTTTGAAAGAAAGACATAAAAAGAGAAAGAAAAGCAAGGAAGGAAGGAAGGAAGGAAGGAAGGAAGGAAGGAAGGAAGGAAGGAAGGAAGGAAGGAAGGAAAGAAAAGCAAACCTACCAGAAAATAAAGAGGCATAGAAAATAGTATCTATAATGAGAAAAAAAATCAACCAATTGAACATGACCCAGAAATAAGATGACAGCAGACAGGGACATTAAAAGAGCTATTATAACCATATAAGAAAGTATGGGCATGTTAAGGTGAGACAGGGAAGGAATAAAAAGACATGAATCAAACTCCCAGAGATGAACGAACACTTGAGATGAAAACATGGAATGTGATTAACAGTCAACTAAATACTATAGAAAGAAAAGATTAGCAAACTTAAATAACAGAAAACTACACAAAATAAGACAAAAATAACAGAGCATCAGTGAACTATGGGACAACTTAGAGCAGCTCAATCTATACTTATAATAGGGTAGTATGCAAATTGGTTGGGATGCCGTCACATGACAGGAAGGCAGGGCAGCGATCTATGTGTGGCAGAAAGCTACAAGCGGCAGTGGGCGGGGCAGCCAGCTGAGGCAAGTAGCAGTGAGCTACTCATGCACAGATTCATGCACAGAGCCACTAGTATATATATAATTGGAATCCGCAAAGCAGGGTAGAGGAGGAAGAAATGGTGATACAAAATATTTTTCAAAATATCAAGAAGATAACAGTGGAACAACACCTATAAAGAGCTGAAAGAAAAATATTGTCAACATAGAAATATTTTAATGATACAGACTTTTTCTGTTATATAAAATCTAAAAATATTCATCCCCTGTAAAGCTGCACTATAAAATTGTGAAAAGAAATCACTCCCCCAGAAGAATGATGGGACCCAAAAAAATCTGATACTTCTCGAGAGAACAAACTTCTCCAGAAACAATAACTAGATGGGTAAATATAAAATCATTTTCTCATTTTAATAATGACACTAAAAAATAAATGGGTTCGCTTTATCTGCATCCTCACCAACACTTGCATAATAAAAAGTTCCTTTTTTGTTTTGTTGATGGTTCTTTTGAGGTACAGAAGTTTGATGTCCCATTTGTTTATTTTTTCCTTTGTTTCCCTGTCCCTAGGAGATATATCTGCAACAATATTGGTACAAGAGATGTCTCAGATTTTACTGCCTATGTAACAGGATGGATGGTTGCACTGCGTTATAAATAAATTTAGAGCCACTGAATTTTACAATTAACAAGGACTAAATGGTAACCTTGTTTTAGTTTAATTTTATTGTTTATACTTGTTTAAACAATTCTCCCCTCTTTGCTAACCTCCACCCAGCCCCCAGCCCCAGCCCCCATTCCTTCTGGCCTTCTCCACACTGTTGTCTGTGTCAATGGGTTATGCATATGAGATCTTTGGTTAATGTCTTCACTTTCTTTCATCCAGTCCAGCTTCCCCCAGCCCCTCTGCCAGCTGTCAGTCTGTTCCATGTACCCATGCCTCTGTTTCTATGTCGTTCATCAGTTCATTTTGTTCATTAGATTCCATATATAAGTGAGATCATACAGTATTCATCTTTCTCTAACTGGCTTATTTCGCCTAGCATACTGATCTCCAGGTCCACCCAGGCTGTCACAAAGGTAAGAAACCCTTCTTCTTATGGCCATGTAGTATTGCATTGTGTAAATGTACCAAAACATTTTCTATCCACTCATCTACTGATGGGCACCTGGGCTGTTTCCAAATCTTGGATATAATAAACATCGCTGCTATGAACAGAGGGGTGCATGTATTCTTTCGAAGTGGTGTTTCAGGATTCTTAGGATATATTCCCACAAGTGGGATCACTGGGTCAAAAGGTAGTTCCATTTTTAATTTTTGGAGGAAACTCCATATGTTTTCCACAGTGATTGCATCAGTCTGCATTTCCTCCAACAGTTTACAAGGGTTCCCTCTTATCCACATCCTCAACAACACTTGTTTGTTGATTTATTGACGATAGCAGGTGTGATGTGGTACATCATTGTGGTTTTAATTTGCATCTCTCTGATAATTAGTGACTTGGAATATTTTTTCATTTATCGATTAGACATCTGTAGGTCCTTTTTGGAGAAGTGTCTCTTCAGGACTTTTCCCATTTTTAATTGAATTGTCTTCCTAGTGTTGAGTTGCGTGAGTTACATATTTTGGAAATTAATCCCATATCAGATATATTATTGTCAAATATATTCTCCATACATTGTGTTCCTTTTTTGTTTTGTTGATCGTTTCTTTTGAGGTGCAGAAGTTTGATGTCCCATTTGTTTATTTTTTCCTTTGTTTCCCTATCCCTAGGAGATATTTCTGCAACAATATTGGTACAAGAGATGTCTCAGATTTTACTGCCTATGTAACAGGATCCTTATGGTTTTGCAAACTTAGATTTAAGTCTTTTACCCATTTTGAGTTTATTCTTGTGTATGGTGTAAGTTTGGCGGTCTAGGTTCAATTTTTGCCTATTCCTCTGCAATATTCCCAACACTAATCATTGAAGACACTCTTTTTACTTCATTGTATGCTCTTTCCTCCTTTGTTAAATATTAATTGTCCATAAAGGTGTGAGCTCTCTTTTCTGTTCCATTGGTCTGTATGCCTATTCTTGTGCCAATACCAGGCTTTGTAATATGGTTTGATACCTGGTATTATGATCCCTCCAACTTTGGTCTTCTTTCTGAAGGTTGTTGAGGCAATTTGGGGTCTTTTTCTGATTCCAAATATGATTTTGGAATATCTGTTCTAGATCTGTGAAATGTGCCATTTACATTTTAATAGGAATGGCATTGAATGTATAGATTCCTTTAGGTACTGTGGACATTTTAATGATGTTAATTATTCCAACCCATGAACATGGTATATGCTTCTACTTATTTGCATCTGTTTCTTTCTTCAATGTCCTATATTCTGAATACAGGTCTTTTACCTGCTTGGTTAAATTTAATCCCAGGTACCTTATTTTCTTGTTGCAATAGTAAGTGGGGTTGCTTTCCTAGTTTCTCTTTATGAGAGTTTATTATTGGTGTATGAAAATGTCACTGATTCTGAAGATTAATTTTGTATCCTGCTACTTTGCCAAATTTGTTTATTAGATCCAGTAGCTTGGTGGTGGAGTCTCCAGGGTCTTCTAGCTACAGTATCATGTCATCTGTGAATAATGACAGTTTTACTTCCTCTTTTCTAATTTGGATGCATTTTATTTCTTCTTCTCCGGTGTTTGCTGGGACTAGAACCTGCAGTGTTACGTTGAATGAGAGTGGTGAAAGCACACATTCCTGTCTTGTTCTTGTTCTTACAGCAAATGCTGGTAGATTTTGCCCATGAGTATGATGTTAGCTGTGTGTTTGTCACATATGGCCTTATTATATTGAAGTATGTTCCCTCTATTCCCACTTTGCTGATAGTTTTTATCATAAATGAGTACAGGATTTTGGTAAATGCTTTTTCTGTGTCTACTCATATTATCATGTGGTTTTTATCCTTCATTTTGTTTTTTGTGGTGTTATCACATGTATTCATTGTGGATATTGCCCCACCTTTGCATCCCCAGAATAAATCCCACTTGATAATGGCGCATGATCTTTTTATTCTTTAATCCTCCCTGAAGTGTATGTTTTTCATTGATGAGAGAGAGGGAGAGAGACAGAGAGAGAGAGAGACATTGATGTGAGACAGAAACAGAGATCAGTTGCCTCTTTACGAACCCCAATCAGGGATCAAACCCACAATTGGGTATGAGCCCTGACTGAGAATTGAACCAGTGATGTTTCAGTTCACAGTACAGTCCTCCAACCAATTAGCAACACTCCTCTGATCTTTATTATTTGCTTCCATTTACTCACTTTGGGTTTTATTGTTGACTTATTTCCAGTTTTATTTAAGGGCATATTAAATTGTTTATTTGAGATGTTTCTTGTTTTCTGAGGTAGGCCTGCTTTCTCTGTGTCCTGTAGATTATGGCTTGTTGTGTGCTCATTTTCATTTGTTTCAAGGTAACTTTGGACTTCTTCCTTGATCTCATTGTTAGCCCACTCATTGTTTACTAGCATGTTATTTACCCTCCATGACTTTGTGAGCTTTTAACATTTTTTTCCTGTGGTTGATTTCTTGTTTCATACAACTATGGTCAGAGAAGATGCTTGATTAATCTTAATCATTTTAAATTTATTAAGAGTTATTTTGTGTCCTAACATGTGGTATATTCTAGAAAAAGTTGTATGTACACTTGAAAATGTCATTCTGTTGCTTTAAGGTAAAATGCTCTGAAGCTATAAATTAACTCCATCTGGTCTAGTGTGTCATTTGAGGACCTCAATTCCTTGTTGATCTTCTTTCTGGAAGGTCTGTCCATTGACCTCAATGGGGTGATCAAATCCCCTGCTATGACCGTGGTACTGTCAATCTCTCCTTTGATGTCCATCAATATTTGCTTTACATATTTAGGAGCTCCTACATTGGGTGCAGAAATGTTTATCAGAGTTATATCCTCCAGTTGGATTGCTCCTTTTATCATTACCTAGTGTCCTTCTTTGTCTCTTACTTTAGCCTTTGTTTTAAAGTCTATTTTGTCAGACCTAAGTATTGCTTCCCCGCTTTGTTTTTATTTCTGTTTGTTTGGAATATATTTTTCCATCCCTTTACTTTTTGTCTGTATGTATCTTTTGTTCAGAGGTGAGTCTCTTGCAGACAGCATATATATGGGTCTTGCGTTCTTACACATTCAGCTACACTATGTCTTCTGACTGGAATGTATAACACATTTACATTTAAAGTGATTATTGATACATCTGTATTTATTGCCATTTGACTCTTTTAACTGTGTTCCTCTGGTTGTTTTGTTTTTATATTTTTCACTTATTTGTTTTTCTTCCTTTACTTCTTTTTTTATTATTACAATTATTGGGGTGACATTGGTTAATAGGAATATATAGGTCTCAACTGCACATTTCTAGGATACAAGGTCTGTTTTTGCACTGTGTATCCACCATCCAAAGTCAAACCATCCTCCGTTGCCAGATATTAGGCCCCGCCGACACTCACCCTCCCAAGCCCTTCCTCTGGCAGCTACCACACTGCTGTGTCCACAAGTTTCAGTTTTACATCCAACATAGGAGTAAAATCATATGAATTTTTTAGCTTTTCCTGACTGACTGATTTCACTTAGCATAATACTCTCAAGGTCCGTCCATGTTGTCACAAGTGGCAGTATTTCCTCTTTTTCTTATGGCTGAGTAGAATTCCATTGTGCACATGTATCACATCTTCTTTACCCAACCATCAATTGAAGGACACTGCTTGTCTCTGTCTTTGCCACTGTGAAGTGAATATTGCTGTGATGAACATCGCGGTGCATGCACCTTTAAAAATAAACATTTTTGAGGTTACCAGGTAGATTCCCAGAAGAGCAATTCCTGGGTCATGTGGTCACTCTGTTCTTAATTTTTTGAGGAACCGCCACCGTGTTTTCAGTAGTGGCTGTACCAGTCTACAGGTCCACCAGCAGTGAATGAGAGTCCTCTCCTACACAACCTCTGCAACCTTATCACTTGTCTTGTTGATAATAGCCATCCTAACAGGTGAGGTGCCATCTCATTGTAGTTTTCATTTGCATGTCCCTAACAGATAATGAAGTTGAACATCTTTTCATATATCTGTTGACCTTTTGTATGTCTCCTTGGGAGAGGTGTCTGTTCAGGTCCTCTACCCATTTTTAAGTTGATTGTTTGCTTGGTGTTGAGTTTTGTGATTTCTTTATATATTTTGGTATTAACCCCTTGTGGGAGCTGTGTTTGCAAATATCACGTCCCATTTGGTCAGTTGCCTCTTTGCTTCGTTGCTGGTTTCTTTAGCTGTGCAGAAGCTTTTTAGTTTGATACAGCCCCATTCACTGATTTTTGCCTTTTCTTCCCTTTCCTTTGGGGTCAAATTCATTAAATGTTCTCTACAACCAAGTTCTATAAATGTATTACCTAGGTTTTCTTCTATATAATTTATTGTTTCAGATCTTATAATTAGGTCTTTGATCCACTTTGAATAAATTGTTGTGCATGAGAACAAACTAAAATCCACTTTTATTCTTTTGCCTATAGCTTTCTAAGTTTTTCAGCATCATCCTATATAATCCTATATCCTATGTAATAAAGAGCTAATATGCAAATAGTTGTCAGGCTCTCACACCATCATGCAGTAAAGGCTCAGACATTCAACAGTGGGGCGAGAGGAATAGGGAGCAGCCAGGCTGTGGCCCAGGAGAGGGACAAGCTGCCTGCCCTGTGGTCTCCAGTGCCTGCAGCTGCAGCCCGGGCAAAGCCACCTGCCCAGGGACCTCTGTAGCTGTGGCCAGCCCAGGTGAAGCTGGCCCAGATCTTGAGTGCCTGCTGCTAGCCAGAGGGAGGGGAGCCTGGGTCCAGGGTGCTTGCGACCAACCAGAGTGGGGAATCCTGGGTCCTGGATGTGGGATGAGGCAGAGGCGATTAGGGACAATCAAGCCAGCAGGGGAGCATTTAAAAGTAATCAGGTTGGTAGGGGAGCAGTTAGGGGCAATCAGTCAAGCAGAATTGGTTAGGGGTGATCAGGCAGGCAGAGGTGATTAGGGTCAATCAATAGGCAAGCAGAGGAGTTAGGAGTGATCAGGAAGGCAGGCAAGCAAGCAGTTAAGAGCCAGCAGTCCTGGTTTGAGAGAGGTATTTGGACATCCCCTGAGGGGTCCCGGATTGGAGAGTGTGCAAGCCTGGCTGACGGACCCCCACTGCACAAATTTTGTGCACCGGGCCTCTAGTTTATATTGAAAAGTCTTTTCTCCATTGTGTAGTGTGCTGGCTCCTTTGTTGAAAATTAACTGCCCTATATATGTAGTTTTATTTCTGAGCTCTGAATTCTGTTCTATTGATCTTTATGACAGTTTTTCTGCCAATATCATGCTGTGTTGATGATCATAGCTCTATAGTATAATTTGAAGTCACATAGCATGAATCCTCTGGATTCATTCTTTTTTATCAGGATTGCTTTGGCTATTCAGGAACTTTTTGTTCTATTTCTTTAAAAATGACATTGGGATTTTAATGGAGATTGCATTAAATCTCTGATTGCTACAGGTAATATGACCATTTTAATTATGTTGATTTTTCCAATTCATGAATATGAATTATCTTTCCATTTTGTTGTGTCTGTTTCAATCTTTTTAAATAATACTTTGTAGTTTTCAGTTAGTAAGTTTTCACATCCTTTGTTAAGGTTATTCTTAGGTATTTTATTTTTTGGTTGAAATTGCAAAAGGAATTGTTGGTTTTTTGTTTTTATTTTTCATTTCTTTTTCTGAAGTTTCATACAGGTAAGCAGACACAGACAACGGTATAGTGGTTACCAGAGGGAACAAAGTTGTGAGTAGTAAAGGGAGCCAAATACATGGTGGCAAAATATTAATTGACTTTTGGGTGGTGATACACAATGCAATATACAGATCATGTATCATAGAGATGTATACTTGAAATCTATATGATCCTAGTAACCAATATCATCCCAATAAATTTAATAAAAAATAAAATATAATTCCCTAGATAAAGCCTGAGAGTATAACCAACCTATAAAAATGTACACAAAAATATCTCCTAGATAGCTTTAACAATAAAAATTGAAGCAATCTAAACATGCAATATGAAGTAAATGGTATATCCATGAGAAATATTATATAATTATTTAAATTTTATCTACAAGTTTTAATGTTATGGGGAAATAATTATGCCAAAATGTAAATTTATAAAATAAAGGGTACACTACATTGTATTTCACTGTAATTTCACCTCCAGAAGAACACACTGTACAGCAAGAACTGTATATGCAAGGAAGGGCATATGCTAAAATGTTAATCATCATCCAGGGTGGTGAGACTATGCATATTTTTCTTCTTTTCCATATTTCAGAATTTGTCTCAAATAAGAAAGAGGTGTTATTTTGAGAATTAGAAAAAAGTTAAAAACTAGGAAAACATTTCTATGGAAAAATGTATTCATACAGAAGCTCAAAAATCTATAAAAAGTATATGTGTTTATTATCTAAACTAAATCAATCAGGTGGTTTTAAATATACTCTTATGAGAGTTGCATTAATTCAACTCCCATCACCCCTACAGGTAATTTATTCCAAATAATAACAATCAAAAAACTTGAAACTTAACTGCAATATTTTGATTCAATTTGAACCCATTACAAATTAGTGAGTTGTATGAAGACATCTATTGATATCACATTTTAACTCCCCTTTCCTTTACTAAGAAACCAATTTCTTTCATCTTTACCTTCTGTGTTTTCTTATTTATTGTCTCTTGATTATTTTACTAGAGGCCCATTGCATAAGGATTCGCGCAATAGGCCTTCCTTCCCCTGGCTGCCGGCACGTTTTCCTCTGGCCTCCTGGGAACCCAGGCCACAGTGGAGCCAAGCCTTCAGCCTTCAGGTGTGGCTCTGGCAGCAGTGGAGCCTTCAGTCTTCAGTCTTCACTTGGGCGGAGACTTCAGTCTACATTCTATGTCTGCACATGCAAATTAACCCACCATTTTGCTGGGTTAATTTGCATACTTGCTCCTGATTGGATGACAGTTGTTGTAGAAGTGCAGTCAATTTGCATCTTTCTCTTTTATTAGTGTAGTTTCTCTATGATCTCAAGTTCTTAGGATGCTAATCTCCAATTTATTGTGTCCTGCTTGTACTTCACGGTGGATCATTTCTTCATGCAGTCTATAGATTTAATTGTGAGCACATTTTTTCAAAGTGCATTGTTTTTTTATGCATCCCATGTGCCTTTACTCATAAAAGTGTACCCTGGGAGATTGTACATCTGCTTCTCTCACAGCTCTTAGGAATTCCATCCCATTCAGGACCCATTTTTATACCAATATCTGGCCTTCAGAATTTCAAACCATATGACCAGTACTAGTTCAGATCTTATACCTTTGTGTGGGTTTTAATTTCTCAGAGGAGACCCCTTCTCATGCACAAAGCTCCTAAGGCACAAACTGGTTTTAGACCATAAATGTGGTCTGTCTAATGCTCTTGTCACAGAGGGGCCAGCTCTCCAGGATGCTGCTCTTAACCAGTAGTCTTAGTTCCGGCCACTTGCCCAGTATGGGCCCTCATTGTGGCCTCCGTCCTAGCATGGATACTAAAGTTCCAGCCCATGGTCATTCAGGCCTATGTGTAGCATTGGTGCACTCGGGAATTCTTGGACACGATTTCATAATGGCATAACTTTAGTTTTGCGTTCCATCTTCTGTTATGACCCCTAGATATTTCTTTTCAGAAAACAAGCTTGCTGCATTCTATACAGAATCCTGCGGTTTGGAGTGGGAACAGTTCTGCAGAACTCTTGAAACTTTTGGAGTGGGAAGCATGGCCTCAACTCTATTTTGAGTTCAAAAAGTTTCCTTAACAAGACTCTCCAAGACCCTAGTATTAGCACAATTGGTGTGTTGCCATCTGTTTTGAGGAGGTACACAGACATTAGCCATTAACAACTCTTAGAGCATCAAGGTTTTTCGGGTTTTTAACTTTTAAAGTAAATTCAAATATTTCCTATTTGATCACTGTATGAAATTATGAAGGGTGGAAGTGTTCTAAATATGTCATCTTTCAGATGTGTTGAGGTTGGGGGAAAAAAAAGCTAGGAAGTTATTCTGATCTGTAATCATCACCTTCTTAGGTATCATCTGAAGGCACCCTCCTTAGCAAGTTATTACCAAATTAGTCTTTAAAAGTAATCACTGTGCTTTATAACAAGCAGAAAAGGACATTTACTTTATTTATCTTTTACAAATTTTTCATTTTTATTAATTCCAAAGTAAAGTTTCTTCAAATACATAATTTCTAAAGTATCTGAAATGGTTGCCTAGTTACCATAAAAGGAAAATGATTTGGATCTCTTCCCTGATGACAAGTCCATTCCTAAGCCTATACAAACAGCCCATAAGCAAAACTTACACCTACCTTATGGGGCATTCCTCACCTTGTCTCCTCTCCATGCCAATGGTCACTCCTAGTCCTGAGATCTCTGCCAGTGGTGCCATCCTTTCCATATCAGTAGGAGAAGACATTAAGTGTGGAGGGTTGGGTACAAGTAAGCACAAATTGGGGCAATACATTGGTAGGTTCTGATTTTTATCTACACCACTAAGATGAGGTTTACTCAATTATATGACACCTAACCATAGTAATGGTAGGAATTATCTTTCAAAAACCAATATTGTTTCAAACTGTGTAGGACATAACCGAGACTTTTATAAGCTTTTTTGTCATTTGTCACAGCCTTGGCTTTAAAAGAGTTTTCTAAGGAAAAGGTAGGGAGTTATTGCTCATTTTACAGCAGAAGCTGCCCAGTACTACAGGCCCTCTGGTATCCGCTGGGCAGGCCTGGAGCATCCAGGCTAGCACTGATCTGAGACCTTTCTTCATGCAAGTTTTCCCTTTTCATCAAGGATCTTTATTCAGTGATTCTTTCTAAAATTTCCTTCTCTTTGCCCAATAGGTGAGTCTAACCCTCTTATTCCAATTCCATGTCTCACCTCCACCACTATTGAATTTCCCACATGTATCACCATCCTTTTGACATTGTTTGTACAAATGCTGACTCTGACTAATATGTAGCTTATAGAGTAACAGCATGCTGTGTAAGATTCGTAGGACCTGGTTGCTGTTGGTCAGTGATTAGAACATCCACCCTTGAACCAAAGGATTACGGGTTCGTTTCCAGTCAAGGGCACGTAACAGGGTTGCAGATTTGAGCCCCGCCCCGGTTGGGGTGTGTGCAGGAGGCAATAATGTGTCCCTCTAATCTTGATTTTTTTCTCTCTCTCCCACTCCTTTGCGCTCTCTATAAAAATCAATTAAAAATATATCTGCGAGTGAGGATAAAAAAAAAAAAATCCTAGGAACTAGGATACAGAAGATACAGACCCGACCTTCAATAATCCCAGTTCCGGGAGTTTTGCTGACCTTCAACTGCAGAACCAGGATGAAATAGAACCAAGATGACCAAGACCAGGAGGACCGAGACCAGGAGGACCGAGACCAGGAGGGATGAGATCAGGAGAACCAAGACCAAGATGACACACACAAGGCCATCATTTGACCAGTTTCAAGATGTATTGGAATGGACTGTGCAGGGCTGGATGCAGAGAACTTTTCAGTCCCCTCCCCTTGATGTCTTTGTTTGCTTTCCCTCTCCTTCCTCATGAAAAGCCCAGCCTGCACTGAGATACTGAGACTAACTTTGTGACAAGAGCCTCTCCATCTTCCTATTTGTCAGGCACTAGAATAAACCACCTTCCTTTTTTATCAACATCTGTCTCATGAGTTTGGCTTTCATGGCCCCAGGCTTCTAGACTTGGGTTATGGTTAAAACTGGTAAGTACATGACACGGTGAGCCAGCCAGGATATGTGGACCTTGGTAAGTCGCACTGGGCCCAGCCAGGGATCCCAGAGGGTTGTGGCAGGCTGACTCCATCGCAGGGATGGCAGGAACTTTCTAGCAGCTGCCAAGAGCCCTTTAACTCATGGGTGTCTTGCTCTCCATCTCAAGGCATCAGCCAACCTGAAATACTTTGCTGCTGAAAGGAAATGGGTGTCTGGGAGTCAATGGACTCCAAAGCTGGGTAACGTCTGGTGTGCACACCAGGAGCCACTGGCATGCCGTCTGGGAGTCTCTGAATCCTTTTGGATTCCCTGGGAATCCATAGGCACTGCATGGTGGCAGGCCCGGCTCAGGGACTAAGAAAAATCCCAGTTCCCAGGTGTGGGATTTGGCCGGAGCACCCTTTTGGTTTTGGTATTTGAATTTTGGTGTATTGTTTGCTTTTGTTGTGGCCTACATCTTGTGGGGTGTCTTACTAATTGTGTTTTTGATTTGAAATAGTATTACTTGAAGAAACTTGCTGTAGAGGTGCTTGCTCCTTCCTGTTTGTCTATTTGTAATTTAGTGTGTGAACCTTGACTATTAAGCATGTGGGAATCCTCAGAGAGAACTGAGTGGCAGCCTCTTGGGTCACATTCTGACCACGAGTGGTCCACCTGTGGTTATGAGCCAATGGCCAAGAAAAAATAGGATTTTTTAATTGTAACACAGCTTGGCCCATGTATGTTTTGGGATTTGAAGAGCAATGGCCCCTAAATAGTTCTTTAAACCTGCAGTCACCAACCGGTGGTCCATAAGGTTCAAAAGGTTGGCAACCACTGCTTTAAACTACTATACTATGTTGCAATTGAAGTTGATTTGCCAAAGGCCTGGTAAATGTGATATGGTCTATTACATGCAAGCTTTCATGTTGTTACATCATAATAATTCTGCTCAGAAAGATGGAGATTAGTGGTTCAAAGTGGGGGCAAAGTACTTACTTCCCTCTCATTCAATGATACAAAGAAAGAAGTATTTTAAACACTCTAAATCTTCCTCTGTGTGGTCAGAGAACTGCCCTAGTCCAGGGAATAATGGGAAAATTAATGCCACCCAAAACCCCACACAGGCTGTGTGGGAACCCCTTTCCACGACCCGCGTGGTTCAGGGTTCCCAGTTCAGGGTTCAGGTTCTGAAGGAGGCCACACACAAACAAAATGAGAGACCAGAAATCATTAATTTGGCGATATTGGGGGGCCAGGCAGGAGCCTTCCTCTAGTGGAAAGGACTGCCACTTGCTCTGGCCTTTTTCTCCCTTTTATTAAGGCTTTGGAACACACCCCTAGCCTTTAGGCAGGAAATAACAAAAACAGAAATTAACATGAAACGAACAGGTAGAGGTTGCTTCAACCAATAATGTTTCAACTAAACAGTGAGTAATTAGCTCTGACCTTTCAGAGCAATTAAGGTTGACCAGTCTTCTGGCCTCCTGTTTACATCCATTTAGTGAGAACAATGTTTGGTTTCCGGCAAGGCTGTACATGCAGCTGGAGCGACTGCCCCACCCCCTGAACGTGAAGGGAAAATGAGTTTGCCTACGACTTGATTAGACTAAATGTTACCATGTAGTTGGAAGCTGTGAGGATTAGGCAATTGTGGCATATTGTGTGCAAAGAAGTAAAGGGGAGTATATGACAGTGGTCAGCAAACTCATTAGTCAACAGAGTGGCAAACCTTGATTATGAGCTCCAGTTTGACGACCACTGACTTGACTTATGCATTTGCAAAAATGTTACATCTTCTGACTTATTCTAAATATGAATTTCTAAGAATAAATTTTCAGATCATACCTTTAAAATAAAGACTTATAGAACTCTAAGAAGAAACTGGAGTCATAGAAATACTGTCAAATAATTAAGAAAATAAGAATTGATTATGGGATTGAATAAATTAAAAATAATTATTGTTTATGACTTTGTTCAAAATATTGCTGATTTTTTCATTTTTTCTTTTGTTTTCTTAGAGCAGTTTTGTGAATTATACCTTAATAATCAATATTAAAACATATTTTTCTCCAAACTTGGTCCCTCCAGAATTTAAAAACTCTTTTAATAAGTGACTATTCTTATTTTCATGGCAATATGTTTGTTTGCATGAATCCAAGAAGAATCTGATTTCTTCATAACAGACCAATTGTAGTTTTATTAACCAAGACTTGACTGGAATTTATGTTTGCAAATATCATGCCTAGACTCTATCAGCCAAAAACTTTAAAGAATAAAGGTTGACTTTAAAGCCAAGAAAAGTCCTTTGGGAACATGTCCTGGTACCTTTCCTGGGAAATGACAAGGAAAGAACCTGCAGACATTTTGGTGAACTTGAAAACATGAGTTTACCCAAACCGGTAGGTAATCTACAGGCAAAGCCTGGAGGCAATTGTGTGGCTTGGCTTTTCGCCCTGAGAGGCTATTTAAAATTCAATCTGAACATTTCTTGTGAAATTCTAGCAAAACAGGTTTTTAAACGCCTATGTAATGAATTGTTCTTTTTATCATGTCAATAATAAGGCTAAATTGAAACAGAACTTAATACACTAAATGAATTGGTTATAAATTGACTGCTTAATAAAAAGAAGAATAATTTTTTAAAAAAATAAGTTTCAATAAAATCTATAACACAATAATAGATATTAGACTCTAATTCAGTTAATTGTCAGTAAAATGTTATTTTTCACCTATAACCTAGAGTGGATCCTAAATTCTTTTAGTTTTCTGAAATATTTTGGACATAATGCTTTAATTTCCATGGAAATGAAAGAAAAATTGTAAGTGGAGAATTGTAACTCATCCCATCATTCTTTTTTGTTTCTATAAATGCTGACTCTGACTAATGTATAGTTTTCAGGTAAACAGCATGTTTTTATGAGAATCCTAGGAGCTAACTTCAAAAGACACAGACTCTGACCTTCAGTCATCCCAGTTATAACTTGTGATGGGAAAATATTCTATCTAATAAAAGAGTAATATTCAAATTGACCATACCTCTGCAGCCATGCCCGCCAACCAATCAGAGTGAGTATGCAAATTAACCCAACCAAGATGGCTGTGGCCACACAGAGAGCAGGAGGGAGGCTTGGGTTGCCCCTAGCAATGGAGGAAGCCAAGCTTTCCACAAACACTGGCTGGCCCAGGCCTCCACTTAAGGCAACAAAGTTTCAATGGCTGTGCAAGCAGAAGGCCTGGCTCCACTCCAGGCTACAAAGTTTCAATTGTAGAAGATAAGTAAATCCCAGATACCAGGGCCTCTGCTTGGATTGCCTGGGGATGTGGCCAGCCTGCAAAACACCACAGGCCCATCACCCAGGCCACCTCATGCCCCAAGGGAACACCCACCCTGATCCAGGACACTCTTCAAGGCAAACCAGCTGGCCCCCACCCGTGCACCAGGCTTCTATCCTACCTAATAAAAGAGTAATATGCAGATAGACCATCACTCCAACACACAAAATGATGCCCCCATGTGGTCAAATATCCTACCCCCATGTGGACACAAGATGGCTATCACAAGATGGCCAACAGGGGAGGACAGTTGGGAGGGACCAGGCCTGCAAGGGAGGGCAGTTGGGGGTGATCAAGCCTGCAGGGGAGGGCAGTTAGGGGTGACCAGGCTGGCAGAGGAGGGAAGTTGGGGGTGAACGGGCCTGCAGGGGAGGGAAATTAGGGACAAACAGGCTAGCAGGGGAGTGGTTATGGGGTGATAAGGCTGACAGGCAAAAGCAGTTAGGGTCAATCAGGAAAGCAGGCAGGTGAGCAGCTGGGAGCGAGCCAGCAGTCCTGGATTGTGAGAGGACAGTTGGACATCTCTCAAGGGGTCCCAGATTGGAGAGGGAGCAGGCTGGGCTGAAGGACTCTCTCCCCCCACCCCCGCCCGGGGCACAAATTTCATGCACCAGGCCTCTAGTTCCAACATATAAAATACATCTTGAGCTCTAATTGGTTTGGCTCAGTAGATAGAGCATTGGCCTGCAGAAAGAAGGTCCCTGGTTTGATTCTGGTTAAGGACAAATGCCCAGGTTTCAAATTCAATCCCCAGTAGGGGACATGTAGACACTTTTATTATAAAAAAAGTTTTACTATAAAAGAATTATTGGAAAAATTGGTCAAACTTAAATGGGGACTATGTATTATTATATGATATTGTTAATTTCTGGAGTTTGGCTATGTAGGAGAGTAGTCTTATTTATTGTAGGGAAACACAAAGAAATAGCGGTGATGTGGTGTCAAATTGACAATTTATTTACCCTCAAATGAGTAAGGAAAATAAAATTCTTTGAACTGTATTTTAAACATTTCTGTGTTTCAAAATTTAAATGTTATTTCAAATTTTTAAAAACAAAAAGTACATTCAGAAGGGTCAAGAATTACATTTATATTTATAATATAAGAAGCAGCATCTTATATAATAAAGGCCTAATATGATAAGTGTCTTCTCATCTGGTCATTCGCTCAACCAATCAAAGCATAATATGTTAATGATATTGGCTTTCTATGCTAAGGCTGCTCAACTGCTCACTATGATATGCACTGACCACCAGGGGGCAGGTGCTCTAACTGGTAGGTTAGCTTGTTGCTGGGGTCTGGACCATCAGGATTGAGTGAGATTGGACAGACACACGCTGGAGCACTCCAGCTGTCCCTCCCCAGCTGTCTAACCTCTCATGGCCCTCCATGGCCCCAATCGTGCACTGGTGGGATCCCTTGGCCAGGTCTGTGCCCTCTTGCAATCTGAGACCCCTTGGGGGATGTCAGAAAGCCAGTTTCTGCCTGATCCCACAGACCAGGCCAAAAGACCCCACTGGTGTACAAATTTGTGCACTGGGCCTCTAGGTACTTATATCAGGAAACTAAAAAAAAAGTATAACAATTGTAGATAATGATCTCAACTATTTAAAAATATTGAAAAGTTATGAAGAAATACATTAAAATGATAAAATTATGTAGATCTATGTGGAAGAACTATGGTTTTGGGGGGCAATTTTTGTGGGGGAGACTTGCATTATATACAGAAAGAAAGGGAAGGCTCACTAGAACCAAGTAGTAGAATTTAATCATAAAGTTGATAGAAATGAGAAAAGGGATTAAATGAAATATATATAGTAAATAGCAGGATGTAAGAATAGAGTGAAATTGCATCTATCTATTTTTTTAATTTAATCTTTATTGTTCAGATTATTAAAATTGTTCTTCTTTTTCCCCCCATAGCTCCCCTTCACCTGGTTCCATCCCCACCCTCTGCCCTAACCTCCCCACCCCCATCCTCATCCATAGGTGTACGATTTTTGTTCAGTCTCTTCCTGCAACACCACATCCCTTTCCCCCTGAGAATTGTAAGTCTACTCCTTTTCTATGCCCCTGATTCTATTATAGTCACCAGTTTTTTATTGTTCACCAGATTTTTTTATTCACTTGATTTTTAGATTCACTTGTTGATAGATATGTATTTGTTGTCCATAATTTTATCTTTCCTTTTTTCTTCTTCTTCCTCTTCTTAAAGAGTACCTTTCAGCATTTCATATTAACACTGGTTTGGAGTTGAACTCCTTTAGCTTTTTCTTCTCTGTGAAGCTCTTTATCTGACCCTCAATTCTGAATGATACCTTTGCTGGCTAGAGTAATCTTGGTTGTAGGTTCTTGCTATTCATCACATTGAATATTTCTTGCCACTCCCATCTGGCCTGCATAGTTTCTGTTGAGAAATCAGCTGACAATCATATGAGTGCTCCCTTGTAGGTAATTAACTGTTTTTCTGTTGCTGCTTTTAATATTCTCTTTGTCTTTTGCTCTTGGCATTTAATTACAATGTGTCTTGGTGTGATCCTCTTTGAATTCCTTTTGTTTGGGGTTCTGTGTGCTTCATGGACTTGTAAGTCTATTTCTTTCACCAGATGTGGGAAGTTTTCAGTCATTATTTCTTCAAATAGGTTTTCAGAATCTTTGTTCTCTCTCTTCTTCTAATTCTGATGTTGATAAGCTTGAAGTTGTCCCAGAGGGTCCTTACACTATCTTCACATTTTTGGATTCTTTTTTCTTTTTGTTTTTCCAGTTGAGTGTTTTCTGCTTCTTTGTATTTCAAATCTTTGACATTCCTCTAGTCTGCTGTTAGGTCTCTGTATAATATTTTTTATTTCAGTCAGTGTATGTTTAATTTCTAGTTGGTCCTTTTTCATCTCCTCTTGGGTCTTGCTAACTTTATCAGCCTTTTCTAGGAAATTCTTGAAAAACCTTATAATTGTGGTTTTGAACTCTATATCCAGTTGATTGTTTTCCTCCATTTCTTTTGTTTGTGATTTGTTTCTTTGTCTCCGCATTTTGGCTGCTTCCCTGCGTTGGTAGAGTAGCTTTGTGTGCTAGCTGTCCTATATGGCCCAGTAGCTCTGCCTCCCCAATTACCTGAGGTGGACACTGTTGGTGTACCCCTTTGTGGATTGTGTGTATAGCCTTGTAGTAGTTAAGTCTTGACTATAGTTGGTATCAATGGGAGAAGTTGATCTTTAGGCCAATTGGCTGTGAGGATCAGCTGTGTCTATGCTGGGAGAACTTCTGTGCTAGAAACACCCTTATGGGACAAGACTTACAAAATTGCAAAAACCTCTATGCTCAGTTTGGATGGGGTGGAGTCTCAGGGCAGGGCAGACAGCCTTGGCTTCCTGTCAGCCCTGGGTGTCAAGGTATATTGGTAATCACTCTAGGCACCTCTGAGAAAGAGCTGCCCTTAAGTTTCGCCCGCCGCCAGACAGTTTAGTTTCTCCCAAAATGAATCTGGGTTCCCAGTATCTCGCCCGGAAATGGAATTCAGCACTCTAGGGAGCTTCCATTCCCCACCTGTTTTAGAAAGCCAGCCACACACTCAGCCACTTGTGCACTCCGCTGCCTGTCCTCTCTGTGTGCATGTGCCTCCAGACTTTTGCCTCTGCAGCTCTCCTGAGTCTCAGTGTGCTTTCTCTTTTCCTGACAGTCCAGTTTCTCTCCAAATGAACTCACCCAGAACTGGAGTACAGTGCAGTCAGAAGCTTCCATCTCCCTCCTGCTAGAGAAAGCCAGCTGCACACTCAGTCACCCATGCACTCAGACACGCATCCTCTCCACATGCTATACATGAGCCTTTTGCAGCTCCTCTGATTCTCAATATGCTTTCCTCTTTCCTTCTAGTTGTAGAATTCTCACTCAGCCAGCTTTCCTGTCGTTCTAGATGATGTCCGTTTTGTCTTTTAGTTGTAGTTTTGATATTGTTGTGCAAGGCAGCAGTTTTGGTGTTTACCTATGCCACCATCTTGCTTGCTTTTTATATATCTTTACTTTCTGATAAGTCAACTATGCATATGAAAACTGTATTTCTCATACAACCTAGACCTGAAATGGAAGCTAATGACTTCCTCTGTTGCTTAGCAATAGAAATAGCGGTGAGCTCCAAAGCTGGAGGAAGGCTGATTGCACTGGATTTATTAAGAAACTAGAAGCCCAGTGCATAAAAATCCATGCATTGGAGGGGGGTGGGGTCCCTCAGCCCTGCCTTCCCCCTCTCTGAGGCCAGGAGCCCTCAGGGGTGAGAGTCAATCTGGCAATCAGGGGAAGGCGACACCCCCATCACACCTCTGCTTCCGTGGCCCTTGTTCCCTGAGCTGCGGGCAGCCCTAAGCAGCTGGGCAGCCAATATTCAAGTCTTGCCTGCACCTTGGGCTGGCCCTGGGTGGATTGGCAGCTGCCATCTGAGGCTTACCTGTACCTCAGGCATTGGTGGGCAGCCACCATCTGAGGCTTGGCTGCGCCTCAGGAATCAGCTGAGCAGCTGCCATCTGAGGCTTACCTGTGCCTTGGGCCAGCCCTAGGCAGCTGCGGGGCTGAGGGGACTGGGGGACTCCAGAGGCAGGCGCACGGAGCAGCCAGACCCACCTGGGGGTGGGCCCGGCCATGCAGCACACCTGCTGTTCCAGTGGGACTGAGGGGACAGGACGCCACCATCTTGTGGCTGTGGGCACCACCATCTTTGAGGGTGTGGTAATCAATTAGCATATTCCCTCCTAATTGGCTGTGGGCATCACCATCTTTGTGAGGGAGCAGTGGTCAATTAGCATATTCCCTCTTTATTAGATTGGATGGTCAAGAATATACTAATCCTGCCTACTGCTATATAATGGGAATCCAAAGGTTTTTCCAGTCATTTTTCAATTTTAATTTGACTTGCTGTGTCTTATGTAATCTTTAGTTAAAAAGTGAGTTTAGTCTTGATTTTATGATGAATTTTTTAAATATTTTTAAAATATATTTATTTTTTTACAGAGAGGATAGGAGAGGAATAGAGAGTCAGAAACATCAATGGGAGAGTAACATCGATCAGCTGCCTCCTGCACACTCCGTACTGGGGATGTGCCCGCAACCAATGTACAGGCCCTTGACTAGAATCGAACCTGGGACTTTTCAGTCTGCAGGTCGATGCTCTATCCACTGAGCCAAATTGGCCAGGGCTTGAGGATGAATTTTAACATGTACTTTAATCTTTCTAGGAACCTTAATTATATAGTCTAAATTTGGTTTTATAATCAAAATATAACCCACATAGCATACAATTCACCTTCTTAAAGTATTTGTTTGGTTTAAAAGATAAGTTTTTAACATGGCACAAAAATTTCTCAGAGGAAATAAATCTTCTTTTAAATAATTCTACAGAATTGTTTTTTGTGCGTTGTGTGTTTTTTTTTTTTAAAAAAAAGGATGTTCATATTTTAATACTTGGAAGGAACATGGTGAGTTGAAGTGAATGGGGAACTGTCTGTCTGGCCCCTTCATTCGCTTTAACGAAGGTAGAGACATCTGACCTGGCCACCGCAAGCCGGAGTAGTAAAAGTAAAGTTGATCTTCAGTGGCACAGCATCCCATTTTCTTTTTTTCCCTCTTTTTTTTTTTTTTTCACTTATTCCCCATCTCTTCCCTTTGGCCCTACCTCTGGACAAACTCTCTTTCCCAAATCAGAATCCACCTTTGGGCTGTCTTGTCACTGTGTCATCAGTGGTGTTTTCTGACCATCAGAATCCACTGGGCAGTCACTGTGGCTCAGGCTCTTCAGCGGAGCTGTGGGGAGTCACGCCCCATTAGCAACTGCTCCTGAGAACAAGTCCAGCCCCGCTCAGGCATCTTCACGGTCTCCCCATGAGCCCCAGGCAGCCTGGTACAGGGAGAGACCAGCAGTTTGGAATCAGGCAGGATTGACTGAAACTCTGCTTTGCAGTTTAATCTGCGTTAGATTCTGGGCAATTTCACCAGGTTTCTAAGCCTCACTTTCCTCTTGGTGAAATGGTAGTAAGAGTTCCAGTTTGGTAAGTATGACGTGACTAAGGTTGTTTTTCCATTTGTATTAGTTTCCTGTTGCTGCTGTAACAAATCACCACAATGTAGTGGCCTAAATAATACAACATTGTTATTGTAAAAGTCTGGAGATTAGAAGCTTAACATGGGTGTTACTGGGCTAATTATCAAGGTGGCGGCAAAGCTGTATTCCTCCTGGAGCCTCCAGCGGAGAATCACTTCTTTGTTTTCCAAGCTGTTAGAGGCCACCTGTATCCCTCCCATCCCTCCAAGCTCTGCTTCCATCATCATATCTTTTTCCTTGGCCCTCGTATCCCTTCTTATATATAATGACCCTTGTGATTTCATTGTGTCCACTCAGATAATCCAGAATAATCTCCTCATCTCCAAATCCATAATTACATCTATAAAGTCCCTGTTGCCATGAAAGCTGACCTAGTCACAGATTCTGGGCTTTAGAACATGGAGATCTTTGGGGAAGCAGGGCATGAGTTTGCCTGTCAAACTTTCCAAACCGATTTCTTAACCCCCCTGGTGCTCCCCAGCCTGGGCAGAAACCTCCCTTTCCTATTTGAGTCTTTCAAGGCTCCTACTCTTTCCTCCACACTTCCAGCCATCACCTTCTCTTTTTCTTCCAGACTAAATCCCATTGGGTAAAAATAAATGAATAAATAAATTAATTAATTAATTAAATCCATCCATCCATCCATCCCATTGGGTAGAGTCGCTCACCATTCATTTGGCTCACAGTCTGCCTTCCTGGCATATATTCGTGCAGTACCTGAGTGCCAGGTACTGCACATATGTTGAATAAATAAATCTCCATTACCATGCCATAAGCTAAAAGAATATAAATAAGTCTTGGGAATATAATGTGCAGCATAGGGAATGTAGTCAATTATGCATGTCTAGAGAAAGGGGGAGGTTTTGTAATGTAGGTGAAGGGGACACTGGAGAATTGCTTGAATCATAAGCAAAACCACTGGTGATGGGGACGAGGCAGAGTTGGGCCAGTTTATAACTGAAGAAAAGATCAGCAGGATTAGGAAGGGCCCAGAGTGCAAAAGGGATTTGAAGGACTGGGGAAAAGCCTTACAAAAACTAACAAAGGTGTCAAATATTTTTGCAAAAGGGTCCCACCTTATGGTTAAGATGCACAAATATTTCCCTAGCTGGTCTGGTTCAGTGGATAGAGCATTGGTCTACAGGCTGAAGGCTCTTGGGTTCAATTCCAGTCAAGGGCACATGCCCACATTACAAGCTTGATGCCTAGTGGGGGACGGTGGAGCAAGCCGATCAACAATTCTCTCATCATTGATGTTTCTATCTCTCGCTCTCTCTCCCTTCCTCTCTGAAATCAATAAAAAATATTTTTTAAAAAAACTTAAAGATGCACAAATATTTATAAAAACATAAAGAAGTACCATTGTTGGAGAAATTATTCCAAACAGATTAATCAACCCCAAATCATTTTATGCATAAGTATTAGTATATTTTATTTTGGTCACAAAGATTACTTTTTAAAATACAAAAAAAATTTAAACATAGGTTTTCCATGTGATCCAGCAACCCTAAATCTGAGCGTAGACCCAAAAGAATTGAAAGTAGAGATTCAAGTATATATTGGTACACCCATGTCACATCAGTGTTTTTCACAATAGTCAATATGTAGAAACAACCCAAATATCAGCTGAAAAATAAGTGAATAAGCAAAACATTTGTGCATACAGTGGAATACAGGTTAGCCTTACCAAGGAAGGGAATTCTGAGACATGCTACAAAATGGGTGAACCTTGAGGACATTATACCAAGTGTCACAAAAGGACCAATACTGTATGATCCACTAATGACATCCCTAGAGTGAAAATCATGGAAACAGGAAGTAGAATGGTGGTGGTTGCCAGGAGTTGATGGGGGAGAAATGAAGAGTTAGTGTTTGATGGGTAGACAGTGTGACTTTGAGAAGATGAGAAAGTTCTGGAGATGGGTGGTGGGGAGGGCTGCACAGCAATGTGAAGTTATTTATTGCCACAGAACTAGACATTGAAATGTCACATTATGTACAAATTCTCCTACCATTTTTTAAAAAATAATGAATAGGTGCTGAAAATATCATCAGGTTATCTATATATATAAAAGGCTAACATGCAAAGTGTCCTCTCAGGAGTTCGACCAGGAGATCAGGGGTTCGATTGCTCACTATGATGTGTGCTGACCACCAGGGGATGGTGCTGAAGGAAGGAAGGCCCTGATTGGCCCTGATTGCTGGCCATGCCTAGGGACTGGGCCTCTAGTATTAAATAATAGTACAATAAACTCACTTCAATACATCTCATAGTTGTTTTAGTTGTGGTCTCATTCAAATCTTGCTCATGCACATTCCACTCTCTTTGGTCCCATTTTATGTGGATTCATTTCCGTGGCTTTCTTAGGACCAAATAGTATTGGAAAATAAGGAACCTTGTACTCAGGAGCTACTGCATACTTCCTGACTGGCACAGACGCACCATAAGGGTAGAGGCCACACTGCACACAGCAAGTGAGCAAGGGGCCCGGATAAAGTGTGTGAAGGGAGCTCCTTAAGGCTGGGGACAGGGCCTCCTTCACACTTTCTCCCCTAAGCCTCCCAGGAGCCTGGAACCAAGAAAATGCCCATTTAATGACTGAATATGTAAAACTAGAGGCCTGGTGCACAAAATTTGTGTACTCAGGAGATCCCTCAGCCTGGCCTCGCCCTCTCTCAGTACAGAAGCCCTTGGGGGATGTTCGACTGCCGTGAACCCAGCTTCTGGTTGAATAGTGCTCCCCCTGTGGGAGTATACTGACCAACCAGTGTGGGGGTGGGGGGAAGGGGGTAGCTCCCACATTGAGCGTCTGCCCTCTGGTGGTCAGTGTGCATCATAGCAACCAGTAATGCCACTGTTTGATCAATTTACATACTGTATTAGCCTTTTATTATATAGGATTGCACAGGTTTTATGGAAGGTTTCAGCTACTGGATTAGATGAGGCAAGATGAGATGGTGGGGGATTGGAACAAGATATGAGATGGTTATCTGGGTGGGACTGGGATTTGGGAATGGAATGGGTGATGAGAGTACGAGTGGGAGGAGAGTGGGTTGGAGTGGAATGGCCTGGAATAGGGACAGGATGCAAGTAGGCTGAAGTGCGGTGTGGCTGTCCTCTCTCTCCCCTTTCTCTTCCTCTGTGCATTCAGGGTTCTGCAAACCTGTGTCTCCTCAAAGGACACCCACACACACTTCTGCCCCTACCCTGTCTGCACCCAGATGTTCCTACTAAGCCGCACACATAACTGCTCTGCAAAGGCCCACAGACCCTTCACCACCTCTCACAGGCTGCTATCCCCCAACTATGTCCAGTCCACTTTCAGGGCTGCCTTCTGGGCCTGGGGCTTGGTGATGGCAGCACCAGATGTGGCAACGCAGGCAGCTCAGACCCATCTGTGTCTGCCTATGCTCTCTGAGAGCACATTGGGGTAACCTGGACCCACACTGTACTGAAGTAGCCACAGAGGTGTGCTTGCAACTGGTGAGCTCAGGAGTCTCTGCGTGCAGCACCAGGCCTCCTCCTCCTTGACCTCTGCGCCCCCCTAGGTTGCCATCCCAGCAGCCACAGCCCTGGTGGTCTTAGGTGGCCATATTCCTCGCAAAGGGTGTGGAAGTCATGTGAGCAGTCCAGGTGATAGAAGACCTGAGATCCAAGCCCGTGGCCAGAACCATAATCTCATTCTCCAAACCATGGCCCATGGGTAGTGGTGCCCCAGGCAGCTCAGCAGCCATGTAATGCCCACAGGGCACTGGCACAAGTCACCTGCCACACCCACCATGCTTTTAGGGCTGACCTGTGGATGCCAGGTAGTCAGATGGTGACTTTCACAGCAATTCATAAATACAGGTTCTTATTCCCATTTTGCAAATGAAGAGATAGGCAAAAGAGCTCCACCAGCTGTCCCAGGTCATGTAGCCAAGTCCTACCTGAAACAAAGCCTTTTTGGGGCACACATACCTTCACTAGTCTTTATTGAGCCAAGAAAAAAAAATAGATGGACAAGTTTGTTCAGTGGCTGAACAGTCTCTGGGAAAGCTGGGGTTCTGATGAGAAAAAACTCACCCTGTCTTTCAGCTCAACCAGCTCCTCCAAAACAGCAGCATCAGGAGTTATTTTTCTGACTGTCAAGTTATAGCATTCAGGTGAGTTCCAAATCAGGCCTAATGCCTCTGTAAACTTCTCTTTTACATAAAGGATACACAGTCTTCTTTAGGTAAGAGAATCCCTATGCTAATGATCTCTCAGTTCCTAGCTCAATTTTCTCTCACCTCTCTCTCTCTCTCTCTCTCTCTCTCTCTCTCTCTCTCTCTCTCTCTCTCTCTGACTCTCTCTTCCTCTCTCTCTCTTTTTCTCCCCCTCTCTCTCCTTTCTCCTCCCCCTTTCCACTCTCTCTTGAGATCAATGGAAAAAATATCCTCAGGTCAGGATTAACATACATATATTTGTACTGAATTCAGCCCTTCTCTGTGATGATGTGAGATGATAAAATGCCTACATAATCAGGAGAAGTGAGATCAGTGACATTACCTTTGTGATGTAATGTTAAGCTACTCCTGACCTTCTGAGGCTAGTCAGAAGGAGGATCATCTAGGATCACCTGAACCATGGATCCTGATGGTTGGGTGTCAAGAGCAAATGATGTCAATGGTTGGAGAAATGGAACATTTTCAGACTGTGGTTCACTTTGGGTATGGGGGACAGGATATTGTACTATTCAGAACAAACTATTGATTCCTACTGTAACCTGGATGAGTCTCAAAATCACTATGCCAAGTGAAAGAAATGAGATTGATTCCCCTATGCACAAAAAGTCCATACTCTATGATTCATTTACATAAAATGTTAGGAAAAGCAAAATAATCTATAGTGACAGAAAGCATATTACTGAGTCCTGGCTGGGTAATTCAGTTGGTTAGAGCATTATCTCAATACACCAAGGTGGTGGGTTTGATCCCCAGTCAGAGCACAGACAAGAATCAATCAATGAATGCATAAAATAAGTGAAACAACAAGTTAATATCTGTCTGTCTCTCTCAAATCAGTTACAAAAATTTTTTTAAAAGCCCTAGCCCGTTTGGCTCAGTGGATAGATGGTCAGCCTTGGACTAAAGGGTCTTAGGTTTGATTCTGGCCAAGGGCACAGGCCTGAGTTGCAGGCTCATTTCCCCAGTAAGGGGGGGGGGTGCAGGAGCAGCCAATCAACCATTCTCTCTCATTATTGATGTTTCTGTCTCTCTCTTCCTCTCCTTTCCTCTCTGAAATCAATAAAAAAATATTTTTCAAAGGCACCAATTTAAATATATAGTTTATTATACATTAATTATGCCTCACTAAAGCTGTAAAAAAATGTAAAAATTAAAAAGCTGTAAAAAAAAATCTTACATGTCTAGTTCCTAATGGGGCGTAGTTGCTGATATAGCCATTCAGATACTGTCACATGTCAGCAAGGCAACTTCACATAATGGTGAAGACTGTGGAATAAGATCCCATAACCCGCCACCCCAGGAAGTGAGTGAGTCCTCTAAAAATAGGACCTGTCACCAGTGCCGTGCTCATGGCAGCTCAGAACCAACTTCTAAACGTTCAGGAATTTTGTGAATCGGTTGTCAAACTATTGGTAGCTTGAAACCAGCCACGATGACAGTATTTATACCACAGAAGTCTACACACTCTACAAATGTTACAGATCGGGACTTCCCCACCACCACCTGCTAACACTGTCTGTTAAATGTTTATGTGTGATGAACAACATAAACTGATGAACAAAAATAGATTCAGAGACATAGAAGCATTGAGCAGACCATCAAACCTCAGAGGGAAGGCAGCGGAGGGGCGTGGTAAGAGATCAACCATAGGACTTGCATGCATAGAAGCACATCCAATGGATACAGACAGTAGTGGGGTGAGGGCCTCTGCTGAGGGGTGGGAGGGGTGGGGAGAGTTCAATGGGGGAGAAAGGAGACATGTAATACTTCCAACAATAAAAAATTTTAATTACAAAAAATGTTTACATGTGTACCACTGCCTCTAACTTCATATCTGCTTCTCCGTCTGTACTGGAAAGGCAGAGTGAAAGGGAGCATTTTCCCCTGGAGCTGCTCCAGGCAGGGCATCTGCAGCCCACTCCCAGGACTAGCAGGGCCCGGCCCAGGACTGGTGTTGGCCCTTCCATCATCCTCCACACAATGGACCCCAGGTCTCCAGAGAGACCTCATTTGCCTGGCTGACACTTCTCGTCCCGGGGCCCCAGCCTGGATGGCCCACTCCCCCAGATGCTGAGCTGCAACTGCCAGGTTTGTCAGTGTGGGACCAGTAGACCCTGACCATGGAGAACTCTAGGGAGAACTTACACCCCAGTCCTCATACTGCCAGATAGGGAAGGAATTTCCACTCCACCCTCCAGTGGGAAAACCATGGGAGAAACATCCAGGTCTCCTCCGATGGGTGTGCTTGGCATAAAAAAATCAAGGGTGCCAAAACCGGTTTTGCTCAGTGGATAGAGCATTGGCCTGCAGACTGAAGGGTCCCAGGTTCGATTCCAGTCGGGGGCATGTGCCTTGGTTGCGGGCACAGATGTGCAGGAGGCAGCTGATCGATGCTTCTCTCTCATCAATGTTTCTCTCTCCCTTCCTCTCTGTAAAGGATCAATTTTATATATATATATTTTTTTTTTATTTTTTTTTTAAATCAAGGGTACCCAGGTGAGCCCTCTTTTCTCTCTCTTGGCTCTGCCCACCACAGAGCAGGCACAACACTGATGGGGCAGCTGGTGAGTCCTCAAAGCCTTCCACCCCACTCAGAAGTAACGCTCAGCTTGTGGTTGGGGCCCATGATCACCCTCAGTCTGCCACCTGCACCTTTCAAGTGGTTGAGAATATAAAGGCAGGAAAAGGAGCCCCTAAAACCTAAGCCATCTCTGAGGCCCCATCCAACCTCACCCCTTCACATCCTTTTGCTCACCCCTTGTTCCCCCAACCACACAGCCCTTCCTCCAGGTCCTGGAAAATGCCAAGTTCACCCCCAGCTCAGCATCTTTGCCTTTTTCATCTTCCTCATGCTTCCAGCCTGGTTCCTCCTCACCTCTCAGGACTTGGCTCAGAGGCCACTCTATGAAACACCCGCCTGCATCATATAACCCTGGTTTATTGTCTGGGCTTCTGGAACTGTGCATGCGCTCACCTGTTTATCTCCCTGTCGCCTCAGGACAATGCCTAGCACCTAGGACAATGCCTTCAAAATTGCAGAGGCTTAGAAACATTTATTGAATAAGTTGAATGTTTTGGGGACAAGAGGAAATGAATATTTTGTTTGGGGTTATTTTTTTTAATTCTCATCCAAGGATATTTTTCCATTGATTTTTTAGAAAGAGTGAAAGAGAGAGAGAAAGACAGAGAGAAATATCAATGTGAGAGAAGTACATTGATTACACACATTCTGACCAGGGTCAACACTCTAGCCACTGAGCAACCCAGCTAGGGTGAGTATTTTTAATAGCAAAATATAGATTATGAAAAACTTGAAAATACAAAAAAATACAGTTTAGAACCTTCATTAACATTTGGATCACAAAAGACAAGTCACCTGCACTTTGTGTCTTCTCCATGCATGTAAGTATAATCAGTGGGGTAGGTGCACATGTGGACAGTCCTTCCTGGCTTCCTACGGAGCCCTGGCTCCTCAGGGCCCCCTGACTCCCGACCACACTCTTGTGCACCCATCCTGTTTCTGAGGACCGCCCTGAGAATGACCCTTCGTTGAAGACCTCTGGGGCTCAGTAAAGTGTAAAGCTTTGCAACATAAGCATGAGGTAACGATGGTCTTCCCGGTTCCCAGACGTGGGGACCAGACTGGCTGCTGTCACAAAAGCCACACAACTGACAAGCAATTCCAATTGCCTGGCAGTGCCAAGGCCTCATTTCTCCCTACCTTTGGCCTTCAGGGCCGTCTACCTAATTACCTGCCCTCGGCAAGGTGCTTGCTCATTAATGAACACTGAGATGGGTCTCAGAGACAGGTGGTGAGTCATAGCCACCAGTCCGTAGACTCCTTGGGGCAGGACCTGATGATGACCAGACAGTGAGGCAGGCCCTGACCCAGAATCCTCTCCGCCTCCGGACCTTCCCACTCCAGGCCCTGCAGCTCAAGGACCCTGAGCTTGGGCATGGTGCGGCAGGAGGAGATTATTTCAGCCAGGGAGAGCATTTCCAGGGTGCCGAGTGGGGCCTGCAGGCACAGGCTCTCCAGCGCCGGCATTCCCTCCAGGACAGACAGGCCTGCGGCTGAGAGGCCGGAGACGGTGAGCCGGATCTTCCGCACATCCCGGAGGTGGCGGCTGATGGCCAGGAGGGTGCTGTCGGCCGAGAGGGCACAACCCAGCACCTCCAGCCTCTGCAGGTAGCTCAGCTCCTGCAGGCTGGCATCCAGCCCGGCCTCAGTCACCCGGTACGTGCCACCCAGCACCAGTGAGCGCAGGGCGTGGAAGCACGTCAGGCCCCGCAGGTGCTCGTCCCGAAAGGCAGGAACACGGTCCAGCACGAGGCACTCGAGCAGGGGCAGCACAGTGGAGTCCTGCCCCTTGAGGAGCCAGGCCATGGAAATCTCACAGCTGTGCAGCTCCAGGGTCCTCAGGGTGCAAGGCAGGCTGATGACGGGCACCATGCTCAGGTCAGCACTGTGCAGGCAGAGACGCTGGAGGTTGGGACACTTCTGGCCCAGGGCCCTCATCAGGGCTGGGGACAGCTGGGGAGCCTGGGAGCCTGCCGACAGGTAGCCACACAGCCGCAGGGAATGGAGTCTGGATGCCATGTACCGGCGAAGGAGGTGCCACATGACTTTAGGTCGTATCTGTAAGAGCCAAAGATAGGGGTGACGAGGTGATGAAAGATACAGGGGATCTTTCAAGGTCCCCACCCGCCTGGAGTCAGACAAGCCCCAGCTGGGGTTCTCCTGCTCCCCTAGAATTGTCCTTCCACCACCAGCCTCACCTGACCAAACACCGCTCTGGAGGGGAAACAAACAGTTTAACTCCAGCACTTTGACTCCCAGAATTGAACAAAAGCAGTGCAGGGAAGAGAAGATCATAACAGATCTGTCTTTAGCAACAGAGTGGATTCTCATGATGTTCTGAAATAAGTAAAACAGCAAAGCAACCCCCCAAGTTTTTCTCCCTTTTTTAATGACCACCATGGAGAGAAGTAAGCAGTGTAAAATAAAACTGAAAAAGGCTAAAACTGCTCGGGGTACATTAGATCTAGGTTTTAAAAAACAAAACAAAATGCCATAGCCTGATAATAGCGAAAGCTGTCAAAAATTTTATCCTAGAAAGTTAGACCTAGTAGAAAACAAACC
>PVJN01018746.1:0-38444 GCA_004026805.1 Lasiurus borealis
CCGGTGACCTTTACATAAGATTAACGGCACTCTGCCGTTACCATGGGGTTACGATAACAGAATGCGGCTGGTGGTTATCTCTGGGTTACTCCCTTGGGACATCTAGACCATGTCTCCTGTTGCAATTTTGCTACAGGCTGTCTTGTTATACAAGATTATCAGCCTGCACCTGGGTCACGGCACCCTGGGAGTTTTCACTGTTCTTAACCCTGAGACTGCAATAACAGGATGTAACTGGGGGATATGATTTTAAGCTGAGCTGTGTTAACTCCAGCCCAATCCTGATTTTTGCAACCTTACACAGGGATCTGGCCTAAACCAGCAGTCGGACATCCCTCTCACAATCTGGGACCACTGGCTCCTAATTGCTCACCTGCCTTCCTGCCTGATTGCCCTAATTGCTTCTGCCTGCCAGCCTGATCACCCCTAACTGCTTTCTCCTTCAAGCCTGCTGTTGCCCCCAACTGCCCTCCTCTGCTGGCCAATTTGGTTCTGATTGGTCAGTTACTATGCCAGCATCAAAAGCTCCACCTCCTAGGCAGCCATTGGCTCCCCACAGCACTCATATTTGGTTCTCATTGGTTGGTTCCTATGCCAGTCAGCATCTCCAGGCCTATCTCTGGACCTGGTCAGAAAGATGGGGCTTAACAGCAGGGCCTGCCCCCCACCCCGCCCCCAGGCTGGAAGAGAAAGAAAAGCCTGGCTGCTGGCAAGGATCAGAAAGAAAGAGGGAGAGAAAGAGAGAGGTAAGTACACTGATCAACAGCTTTCACTGAGGCTGCAGATCAGACCCTGACTCACTTTCTGGGTCTCAGCTACCTGAGCAGTCAGTGTTGGGTTGTCAGGCTGCAGCTGTGCAATCCAGCACTGACTTTCGTACAGTCTGTTTGGTTGCAGGTTGGGCCCCTTTCCAAGCCCCAGGCTTCAGGCTTGGGAAGCGCCTCCTCTCCCCACCCCTTCAATCATAGGCTTGGCCCCTCCAATGGCCAGGTGAGAATGACCTGGGTGCTGAGGAGTTGGGATCCAGGTATGTATGCAAATTAACCTCCATCTTTGTTGGGTTAATTTGCATACTCACTCTGATTGGCTGTGGGCATAGCAGAGGTATGGCCAATTTACATGTTTCTCTATTAAGTAAGATTTCTTTATTACTGATGTTTGCTTTTTTACTTATTCTTTTTTTTTTTAAAAAAGAAATCCTCATCCAAAGATATGTTTATTGATTTTAGAGATAGAGGAAGGGGGAGAGAGAGAGAGAGAGAGAGAGAGAGAGACATCTATTTGAGAAACATCTATTGGCTGTCTACTTTATGGGCCCCAACTGGGGATCCAATAAGCAAACTTCTTGTCATGGTGCTTCTTTATTTCTTAAAAAGTGAAAATATTAAGAAAGATGGTAAAATATGATCACTGTATATTCTACATAGTTAGTATACAATTGTTAAGTGTTTTGTGTATCAGAATATAACATCATATAAAGGAAAGCAACACAGCTATGGAAGTATTTATTTTTATTTGTTGCCTAAAGAAATATGAAAGGTGGAAATGATCTACAGAGTTACCACAAAAAAAATAAATATAATTGATGGTAATCTTTGGATTATGATTAGTTATCAGACAATTACTAAATCATGACTAGTTTATTCTAAAAGAAAAATTAACAGCCAATTGCTTTTTATAGACTACACAATAGATATTTTAGAAGAATTAACGTGGTATGCAACAGGGAACTTTTCCAAAACCAAAAATCTAAAGTAGCATCCTGGATATTTGTGGAATACGTCCCAAAAGGTTGTACTTTAGTGATAAATCTCCAATAAATTATGTTTTCAAGGCTATTTTTTTTTGACATGGGCTCTGCTGAGCCACCTTCCAGGAACTCTTCACTGTTTGCCATTCTTGTAAAAAAAATGTGCCCAACTCCTAAAAGTGATCATATCCCCATTGTACTAATTTTAAGAATAAAATACTGAGCCTTATCTGCAACTATTAATATTGTTGGACTTTGAAGATAACATGGAATCAGATGTACAAGTTGGACATCTTAACTTTTGGCAAAAAAAAACTTCTTAAAGCTTAGACTTGATTACACCAAGAGTATACATCCCTTTTACCACCAAGAAATGGACTTAAATAATAAAAAATCAGCTTTTTAAATATAGCACTTAAACAAACTTTTCAGTGTCTGGTTAATCATGATTATTAGAAAGAACAGTAAGGAATAAAACTAAAACAATGAAATTTTAGTGATTTTAGTGAGTTGTCATGTGAAACAAAAGTCTTACATTGTAGTAGATATACCATAATTTCGGGTTTATTATAAACTAGAGGCCCAGTGCACGAAATTTGTGCATGGGGGTACCGGAGGGGGAGGTGTCCTTCAGCCCAGCCTGCTTCCTCTCCAATCTGGGACCCCTTGAGGGATGTCCAACTGCCCATTTAGGCCTGATCTAGGTAGGTATCCCTCTCACAATCCAGGACTGCTGGCTTCCAACTACTCACCTGCCTGCCTTCCTGATTGCCCCTAACCATTCTGCCTGCCAGCCTGATCACCCCCTAACCACTCCCCTGCCAGCCTGTTTGCTCCTAACTGCCCTCCCCTGTGGGCCTGGTTACCCCTAATTGCCCTCCCCTGCAGGCCTAGGTGCCCCCCACTGCCTTTCCCTGCAGGCACAGTTACCCCTAACTTCTCTGTCTTCTGCTGGCCTGATCACCCCTAACTGCCCTCCCCTGCAGGCTTGATCACCCCCAACTGCGCTCCCTTGCAGGCCTGGTTCCTGCCAATTGCCCTCCCCTGCTGGCCATCTTATGTCCACATGGGGGCAGGATCTTTTGATCTCATGGGGGCAGTCATCTTGTGTGTTGGAGTGATGGTCAATATGAATCTTACTCTTTTATTAGATAGGATAGAGGCCTGGTGTATGGGTAGGGGCCAGCTGATTTTCCCTAAAGAGTGTCCTGGATCAGGGTGGGTATTCCCTTGGGGTGTGGGGTGGCCTGCAGTGGTTTAAAGGCCTGACACACCTCCTGGTGACCCAAGCAGAGACCCTGGCATTTGGGATTTATTTATCTTCTACAATTGAAACTTTATAGCCTGGAGCAGAGCCAAGCCTTCTGCTCACTCGGCCATTGAAACTTTGTTGTCTAAATGGAGGCCTGGACCGGCCAGGGTGTGTGGAAAGCTTGACTTCCTCCATCACCAGGGGCAATCCAAGCCTCCCTCCTGCTCTGAGGCTGTGGCCATCTTAATTTGCATACTCACTCTGATTGACTGGTGGGCATGGCTGGTGGGCGTGGCTGAGATAAGGTCAATTTGCACAATACTTTCTTATTAGCTAGGATATCATTAGAGCCTGGTGCATGAAATTTGTGCATGGGAGAGGGGGGGTCCCCTCAGCCCAGCCTGCACCCTCTCCAATCTGGAACCTCTTGGGGGATGTCCAACTGCCAGTTTAGGCCTGATCATGGGGATCAGGTCTAAACCGGCAGTCAGACATCCCTCTCACAATCCAGGATTGCTGGCTCCTAACTGCTTACCTGCCTGCCTGACTGATTGCCCCCAACTACCCCCATCTGCTGGCCTGGTCGCCGCCAACTACCCACCTCCCCCCATCTCCACCAGCCCGGTCATCCCTTACAGTTCGGTTATTACTGTGAGAGCATCCTGACCAATTTGCATATTACCCTTTTGTTAGTATAGATTATTTCAAGTAAAGGTAAAATGAAAGTGAGTTTTACTAACTTCTCATGGGAGGATCTGAACTTAACTGTCTTCTACATGGTAATGGGGAAAATTTGAGAGGAGAGTAACCAAGTACAGCTTGAGAAGTTTGAGGTTATGGAGAGCCACCTTTAATTCTGCTTCTTATGGATAAGTGAATGACGACTCAGGCATTTTTCATACTTAAAAGTGTGTAAGCTCTGTTTTGAAAGTGAAGTCTGAAGATCAAAATATTTAACTCTAGCCCTAGCTTGTTGCTCAGTGGTTAGAGCACTCACCCACTGACTGAAGAGTCTCAGGTTCAATTCCATGTACCTGGGTTTCAGGCTCTGTCCATGGCTTCAATTGGGGTGCATGTGGAAGGCAACCAATCAATGTGTCTTTCTCACATTGATATTTCTCTCTCCTTCCATTCCATTTTCTCTGAAAAATCAATGGAAAAACTATCCTCTTATGAGGATTAACAAAAAAAATAAAAAAATTAACTGAAGACATGATTTTTTTTTCTGGTTAAACACAGGATATGATATTTGAGTAAAGATTATTTAATATTAGTTTCCTTGTTTTTGTTTACATAGCCAATAATCAGGTAGGCAACTGTAAAATATGTCAGATATTTTATTATTTATTTAAATACTTTAATATTTTATTTGAATTCTTAAAATTTATTTTTAATGTCTACAGGTATACATGAGTGCACATAAATATTATTGCTCTATTATGCTATTTCTAGTTTATGATAATTATGGGGAAATGTGTTATTGATAGGGAACATATAAGTTAAAACTATAACTTTCTTATGGAAATTTTAAGCATACAAGAAAGTTGAAAGAATAGTAGGAGTTACTCTTATATCTTCCACTTAGATTGGCCCAGAGTCCAGGGCCCATCACCTCACTATAGGAACAGCAGTCTGCTTTCTACAGGCCCAACTTAGGGAGAAAGGATACCACCTACAATGCATCCACTCAATGTGGCATCATGTTGAACCCAAGACTCACTTTTTGGAATTGCTTGTATTGCAGAATGTTCTCAGCATTGAAAAGACAGCACATTTCCTGAAGAATCAGTGGTCCCTCCTGAGCCGGGGTAGGGGTGGATTAATTTTTAATCAAATCAGAGTAAAAATTATTTTCAAAATGAAACAAAAAAAAAACCAGACTCAAACAATGCCAGAGGAACTCAGAGGTGCCTGTGGGCTGGGTGGAAGCAGGACTTTCCAAAAGTGAACTGATTTAAGGGTCCAAAGCATCAGAGGGCTACTCCCATATACAGAGGGAGGTTCAGTTGCAGTGGGCCAGGTGCCTGGGGGATGGGGAAGAGCAGGCTGGGAATATGTCTGGCCAGCTCCTCTTAGGCAGACACAGAACCTCAATCCCTCCCAGGGTCTTGATTTGGGATCCTTCTGCCAACCCCTGGAGAAGGTCACAGCATGTCCCACAGTAGTGGGAACACCCTAGGCAATGGCAGAAATGAGTGAGGTGGTCTGTGCAGGTAGAGGCCCCACCTCAGGGCAGCAAGGTGGTTTCTGCATCTTTTTTTTTCTTGTTAATCCTCACCTAAGGATATTTTCCATGGTTTTTAGAGAGAGTGGAAGGGTGATGGTATATATATATGAGAGAGAGAGAGAAAGAGAGAAAGAGAGAGAGAGAGAGAGAGAGAGAGAGAGAGAGAGAGAGAGAGATCCATGTGAGAGAGACACATCAACTGGATGCCTCCCACATGAGCCTCAATGGGAGCAGGGATGGAAACTGCAACCCAGTTAAATGCCCTTGACCTGAAATCTAATTCAACACTTTTTAGGTGTGTGGCTGATGCCAGGCCAGGGTAGAAGTTTACTATTAAGAAAAGTTCAGAGCCATTTTCTATTAGATTAATACTTATAACCTCCTTTAGTTGCTAAACTTTAAGACACTTCAAATTCACCAGAGGACCAGGTGGCTTAGTAGCCAGCAACCCCTTCTTCCGGGCAGATACTCAGCCTATGCAGAGACTGCTTCTCTCCCTCCCAGGGGAAGTCAATGGTCAAGCCACTCACAACAGTGGTCTAGGTTGACTGCCTATGTCACAAGTTTTTGTGAAGCACGTATTAATTCCCAGGTCACAACCGCGCCCCCGACCCCCCCCCCTCCCCCGCCAAGAACTCCTACAGCACAGCTGGCTCCATTTTCCCAAAAGTAAGATTGGCCATCAGCCTGGGCTTGGACTAGAGAGGGCCTCAGAGTCCCACAAAAGGACCCAGCATCAACTTTCCGTGGTAACTGCTCTGGGCTTTTCCCTGCCCAGCTGCCACTGTTGCTTCCAGACTTGACAGTGGAGAGGAATCTGGGCTCCTCAATCACCTAGATGGAAGGTGCCGAGACCACAAAGGGCTTGTCCAAGCCTAGAGATTCTCCTGGCTGCATTGGTGTTAGTTTCAGGAAGTACACTGTGTAGCTCAGCCTTGGTTCCCCAACCTACCACATTGACAGAGGTGGCACCTCCCTTCCTGTTCTCTTGGTCATTTCATGCTCTGCCCTCATGAGAACCCTGGCTACTGGTCACCATGTGCTCCCTAGGCTATGCTGGTGTTCACAAGTATGTGGACTGACTGGGTGAATAAAACAAACCTACTAATTTTCGAGAAAGAAAAATGGGAAAAGATCAATTAGTTGTTAATCTAACTTTATACATTATTTGGTTGATTTTTGCATGTACCCTGACCAGAGACGGAACCTGAAATCTTGGCATTATTGAGATGATGCTCTAACCACCTGAGTTATCAGGGCATGACCAGACATATCTGGGGTTTTAAGTTAAATAACCTACTAATGTAACTGGGGATAGATAGAAACAAGAACCACCATGATGGTAGATAATGATGAAAGGCTAGAATAGGATTCATGGGGTTTCATAAGTGTTTTCTTTATATAGATAAAGTGTCAACCTAAGAACCACGAGGTCACAGTTTGATTCCCAGTCATGGCACATTTGAGGTTGTGAGCTCTCTCAACATTGATGTTTCTATCCCTCTCTGAAATCAATAAAAATATATATATTTAAAAATAGACCTCATGTTAAAAAAAAAAGTCCCACCCCGTTTAAGAGTGACAGATAAGTTTATTTCACATGTGATAGTTTCAGATTTATCCCTATGTCAAGGCTCACCAAATAGTACACATTAGAAAAGTGCCCTTTGTTACATGTCAGTTCTCATTTCCTGGGAGGAACAGCCTTGCCTCAGTGGCAGCAAATATTGGCAAGCAGTAAAGATTATTGCTTTTAGAATCAATAGGAATGCTGACTGCTCACAAGACACATTCTGGAACTGATCACAGGACTATCCTTTCTCTTGCTTTGAGTTCTTGTCTGTTGAGAAAACTTTGAGGTGAACATCCTAGAGGCCAGGGGAATCTACAACGCTGTTGGATCATTTTCTCTGTCAATGACTTCAGATACAGGAAAGTTATAGAGGTCCTGAGAATGTCTTTATACAAAGATTACACAAGCCACAGGCCCTGGATCATTTGTGGATTTGCATTCAGAAGAGGCATTTTTCACCTAATTTATTAGTCTCTCCCATCACTATGAAAATAGAGTTTCTATACCAATATTAATTTCACTTCAGAGTCTTACAACAAATGACACCAGCCTATGAAATTTCCTACATGACTCCTTTGCAGTATGTGGAGGACTTCCCCTTAACATTGCACAGATAATATAATTTACATTGTTCATAGAAGCACAGCAAAGGCCTTCTCTTCTGGATGACCACTAACTTCACCACCAATCGAGGCATCAGACTGTAACTTTGAACCACAAAGTCATTCAGTGTTTCTTTCAAGGCCATGGGCAGCAATGCAAAATAAGCCAATATTGGACCAAGTGATTTTCTGCCATCATGTTGTGCCTTCCAAAGCACAGAAAGTTTGGGATCCCCCAGAATATCTGTTTACCTCTATATGCTCTGTGTTTACAACTGTGCTTTCAAATCAACCCAGGGAGTGAACAGAATCATAAAATTTAAGTTATAAAAGAAAAAACACCTTTACTAAAGGATTATAAACTAGACCACTATACAGCAAGCAGTTTGCAGGATGGTGAATTAGAACATGAAACAATTCATCACAGCATGATGTGAGAACCACAATGTCTCTGAAAGAGCTAGCATTTGTTAGCTGAGGATGGGTGCTCTGGATGAACTGTGGGTCTGGTCAATTCCCTAATCAGATAATAGAATGAAGATCTTGCCAAGAAATAGAAGTTTTCATAATTTCATCATGTAGAAGTGGTAAGACATAATTCATTTTCCTGAGCAAACAGGGGTTGTTACTGATGCACACTGCCCAGGTGAGCCAGGTGGTAGAGGTGAAATTATTTCAGCCACAAGTATTCACAGTAACATCAAATGGGTAGAGGCCGGGTAGGTTACAAGTACAATGCAGCTCCTTAAAGCCTCACCTGTACCTAAAAGTTATGAGGACCATAGCAGAGGGTATTTTCAAGTAAAAGTTTATATTTTAGTAAATGGGTGTCAAAGAGTCTCTTTCAGTACTGCTATTCTAAGTGACAATAAAACATTCCTTGCACATTTAAGGCCTTTCTCCAGAATGAACTCTCAGATGTCTAACTATGCTAGGTTTGTGGCTGAAAGATTTTCCACATTCACTACACTCATAGGGCTTTTCTCTAGTGTGAACTCGGCAGTGTTTAATGAGATGAGACCTTTGATTGAAGGACTTTCTACAGTCACTACACTCATACGGCTTTTCTCCAGTGTGAACTCTGAGGTGTTTAGTGAGGGTAGATCGTTGACGGAAGGACTTTCCACAGTCACTACACACATAGGGCTTTTCTCCAGTGTGAACTCTGTGGTGTTTAGTGAGGGTAGATCTTTGACGAAAGGACTTTCCACAGGCACTACACTCATAGGGCTTTTCTCCAGTGTGAACTCTGCAATGTTTAATGAGGTGAGACCTTTCACGGAAGGCCTTTCCACAGTAAGTACATTCATAGGGTTTTTCCCCAGTGTGAACTTTGTAGTGTTTAATGAGGTGAGACTTTTCACGGAAGGCCTTTCCACAGTAAGTACACTCATAAGACTTTTCTCCAGTGTGAACTCTTTTGTGCTGACTGAGTGTAGAACTTTGGCTGAAGATCTTCCCACAATCACTACACTCATATGGCTTTTCTCCAGTGTGAACTCTTTGGTGCTGAATGAGGTTAGACTTATTTCTGAAGAACTTCCAACATTCACTACACTCATAGGGCTTTTGCTCATTATGAACTCCCTTATGTTGAATGAGGTTAAACATTTGTCTAAAACCTTGCCCACATTTGTTACACTCATAATTCACTTCTCCAGAGCAGACACCCAGATGCTGAACAACCTTCTGGTAGATGTTGGCAGCTTTTTCACATTCAACACAGTGATGATGACTTTTTCCACCAAGTAACTCATGGGAAATCTCACTGCTACTGTGTGGCTCCTCAGTGCTAACAGAGGCCTGGTGTTGGAGAGTATCTGAGAGGGCTGACAAGTCTTTGCCAACCTCCCTACTGGTTGAAGGCACCCATGTTAAATAGAAGCTGCACCTGGTCACAAATGAGGCCCTGTCCATATCTTCTTCCCAGGGCTTCTCTCCACTGGCATCTCTTTGCTGCTGGTGACAGTCTGCACTGAAAAATAAGTCTTTCACAGATGTGTCACTGAAGAAGGCTTTCTCCTTATAGTATGCTGCTTGTAATTCTGTCAGGTGCAAAATATGTTTTAAAACTGAGAAACACCACTTACACAGACAAGTCTTCTGGGCTCCTGGAGCTGTCTTAGAAGCCCTGACCTGTGACTCTCCTCTTACAGATACACTCTGCTCAGGAGGTATCTCCTCCTCATCCATTTTATGCCAACAACCTGAAAACAGAGAAATGGCGAGGAACTGAATGTTGACTGTAGTGACAGGGGAAAGTAACATTCCAAAAGTGTGTTACACATAATATTTTGGTCCCATGCAATTGTCTAAAAAATAAGAGATACGATGGAAGGATTAATAAGAGGCTGCTGTGAAGCTCTGGGCCTCTGAATATCACAAAACAGGGAAGATCTCATGTGCTATGTGTTGCCAAGATGGAAAGCATCACATGGAAGAGAAGCAGGATCTCCAGGTCATTCTTCTGCTAACAGTGCTCAGGATAGCTTGTCAGCTGGTTATATGGGCAAGCTGTGTAGGAGGTTGGTTATGTCTCATTCCAAGTAAAATTCCACAAATGTGTAAACAGTGTTTGAGAATCACTAAAGCATATATGTGCACTTCATAACACATGTGAAGGTCAATGTTTGAGAATACTGCAGAAAGAGCAGTGCAGAGGATCAGGTGATGCAAAAAGACCACAAAGATGCAGTTAGTCAAAGCCAGCAAACCATAGATGAAATGACAAGTCAGCAAAATGTCAAGAACGGCAAAAAAAAAGGTAAAATGAGGTGTTGTCAATGACACTTTCACCTAAAAACTGTTGGAAATGAGCAGGTTCCTGATTACCATCTGTATACAGCCCTTATGTCATACCTTCCCCCAACTGGCACTCAACAGAACCAGGCCTCCTCTGAGAACATCTTGCAAGTTCACCCTGTGGAACAAATCAGGATTCTCCTATATCTTCTATGTACAACACAAAGAAGGTAAATATTCTGAGTATTAATGAAAGACAACAGAGGTGAGCAGCCTGCACTGGCCCAGAGCTATTTGATTTGCCAACAGTATTCAGAAAAGGGAATATTACAAACAACAACTGAAGGTGGGTCTTACAAGAACAGCCATAGTTCATGTAAGTGAAGAACATAACCTGGCACAGTTACAAAGAAACTTTAGCTAGAGGAAGAAGGTAGAAATGGAAGCCAGGGATCTGGACATAGTCACCCTCTCAGAGAGAAGAAGAGCAGGTGGAAACCTTTAAGCTGTCTCTGAGAATACTGATTCCCAGACACTTCCTCCACTTTCTGAAGCAATTTGTATTAGGAATGTTCATAGAGTCCATTGGTCAGGGCTCTCCACACAGCTCAGCACTGGCATCCAGAGGACATTTGACAAGACAGTGGGGGAAATTAGCAGAACCCATGATCTAGCTATGGGAGAGAGAAAGCTACAAGGAGAATAAAGGAAGAGAAGACATCACTTTAGGACACTTGGAGAAATGTGAAGGTCTTACCTACAGATGACAGAAGTGCAAAAACTTCCAGCATCTCTTCACAGTATAGAAGTCTCTGGTCCTCATCAAGAAGCCTCCACTCCTCCTGAGAGAAGGCAATGGCCAAGTCTTCAAAATTCATATCCTGTCATAATAGGGACAATTCAGTCTATGGCCAGCTTCTCTCCTAAGATTTTACATTCATCATACTCCTCATACATCTGCTCCCTCTATTCCCCCATCAAAGAAGATACCAGACCTGGGTCCCATCAAAATCACTCTCTCCTTATATTCCTACTGATACTGTGCCTTTCACCAACAATAAGGGCAAATGAACACACTGATGATATCTGAGCTCTAAGCATTACATGTAGGCCACACTGCCTTTCATCAATATGGTGAGTTTCACAATATAGGTTGGGAGAGATGTTGGCCATAAAGGTAATATGAATGATTTGACATTGGTTTTGACCGGCAATACTTTTGTAGTCCCCCAGGTTTTCTCTTCAACGCACCAAAAAACATGGCATCACATTTCAACCTTCCTACCCTAATCCCAGGGTGCTAAGGCAATCACTCTGTAGTACCTGCTACATATAATTATTTGAACCCCACGTCTCTCCCAGAGCTTCATTCCCAGAGGGACAAATTTAAAAAATATCACAAATATGCCACGAGGAGGACAGGTTGTTTTCTAATCAGCTTCTTTTACAAAATTGTAACTCACCACTTCTGTAATATATTACTGTCTTACCCTCTTCCCTTTTCCATGCCAGTGGAGATTTTCAAGCCAGGTGTCACTGATGTAGGCTATCTCATTCCTGTTGATCACTGTGTCAGCCCTCAACAAAAGGCAGGTGGGCACATATATGGCATCTAAGCTCTGAATCTGACATGTAGCACAACTACATCCCTTCTTTACAGAAATGACCCTAAAATTCCCCATGTCATGTCATCCAGACATCACTAAAAATAGACACACAATTCATTCTCTAATGTCAATGTCAGATTCCTGCATCCATGAATTCACATTCCAACTGCAAATTCACATCACTCTTTCTACCATATGTCATCACTCTTTTTCACACCTGCATTTCCACAGCCACAGCCCCCATAGTCACCTCCTTGTTCTCATACTAATTACTCAGCATGGGTGTCCAGTGAATTCTAAACCTGTTCTAACAGGATGAAGTGCTACCCCGACTCTTGATAGTCTATACTTATGGAAGCATCCTTGAGTACTGTTAAAAAGGCCTCTGTCCTCGATTGTTTTTTTCCTTCAACCTCACCTATGAAGAACTACCTCAGATCTCAGATATCCAGAACTCACCTCCACTGGTGCTGCACTTGATGTCCCTTCACTAGTGATAGCATCTATCTTCCCACTTAACTGTCACCCAAATCCCAGCCTGATGAGTCCAGGTTCAGTGAGTCTCACAGTTGACCACTAGTGTTCCTAAGCTAATCCATCAGACTGACCACAACATCTCAGGCCATTCAAAGGGTCATAACAAAATCCTGGTGAGTATTTAAGAATATGCATCAGCCAGAGACTCATCTCTGAATTCCTTTTCTACCTCCAATTCAACTGGCAATGACTCACCTTTCATGGGTTTTAGTCACAGCCAAATGAGAATATTTCTTCCACCATGTAGTTGACCACTTCTATGCCTATGATATGCTATGACACCCAACTCACACTAACAGGAAACCCAGCAGAAAACCCAGTTCTCAGGGTGACATTCTCCTTCCTGAGCTACCATCATCATCCTGAATGATTCTTCATTTTATTTATTTACTTTAAAAAATTTATTTTCATTGATTTAAGAGAGGAAGGGAGAAAGAGAGGTGGAAAATCAATGATAAGAGAGAATCATTGATCAGTTGCTTGCTGCACGCCCCCTACTGGGGATTGAGCCTGAATCTCAGGCATGTGCCCTTGACTGGAATCATATCCGGGACCCTTCAATCCACAAGCTGACACTCTATCCACTGAGCAAACCAACTAGGGCATGATTCCCCATTTTAAAGTGATCTAAAGCGAGGTTGGTGTGGTTCAGTTGGTTGAGCATCAACCCATTCACTGAGAGGTCACTAGTTTAATTGAGTCCTGGTCAGATCACTTGCCTAGGTTTCCTGCTTAATTTCCAGTAAGAGGCCTGCAGGAGGCAACCAATCTTTGGATCTTGCTCATTGATGTTTCTGTCTCTCTCCCTCTGCCTTCCTCTCTATCTCTAAATTCAGTAAAAACATATTGTTTTAGAAAAAGGTGATCTATACCTCCACTCAGGTTCACTATCTTTTTAATAAATTTTCATTCTGAATTGCTCCTCAGAGTTTCAGACTCTTGTGAACTACCCTCTGAAGTATGTTATACCCTAACAGGCCAAAATAAAAAAGTTATTATATCCCCAAAGAACATTAATTTACCTATAAATTTATCCATCTCAGTTGATGATGCTTCCATTTCTAAAGCTGCTAAATCCCAAACCTCCCATCATTTCTGACTCTTACCTCTCTCTCTCTCTCTCTCTCAAAATTAGAAATCCAGGTGGCCACACCTAAAACACTAATCCATAATCCAACTGCTTCCTCCATCCACAAACTTGTACCTGTAAGTGACTGCATTTGTAGGAATCTGTAGAAAGATAAAGGGCTTTTGAGAGCCTGACAAATACCACCAGGATCCATGGGCTTGGCTACCCAGTACCCTTTCCCAGCCTTAGGGTCAGGTGATCTAGAGATGACTGTATTACCTCAGGCCTCTATGCACATGCCTGTCAAGTTTGTTATCTATAAAATGACTTCTTCCTGTCCCCAACAGGTATCCTCTTTCTTCTAGTGTGTTCTTCCTCTGAGCAGTTTTGGGAAACGTTTAGAACCCTACCTCAGACAATGTCCCTCTTTTGTTCACAGCTTTTGATGGTCCCCAGCTTCCTGAGAATGAAACTAAAACTTCTCTGGCAAAACTTCGCCTCATCTTCTCTGTTGCCTTTATTAGACACAAAACAGGCTCATGATTCCCGAATCCTTCCAGCTCAGCCACACCAACCCAAATCTTATAGTTTGGCACTGCGGCCGATCACCCTTTCATCCTGCACATCACCCACAAGAGACTCACGGTTCTGGACGCTGCAACCTGGGCTGCAGGACCTTACAGACGCCTGGACCCACGGATGAAGACTAAATGGGTGAGGCTGAGTTGAAGTCTGTAAGCAAAACGGAATCTGGGAGGCACGGAGGCCTCAATCCCGCCTGTTGCAGCTAATCGAGCCTCAGACACATCACTGCACAGCTGGGACACTGCTTCTGGTGTCTAATCCTAATTGGGACTCAGAGCCAGAGCCTCTCGCTACCTTAACAGAACAAAGAGTTCAAAATGACCACCAGGAGAAAGACACAGGAAGTCACTCCCAAACCAATAATGCGCTGGTTCTGGGTTTTCATTGGCTAACCTCAGTCATCCTTAGGCGCATTGCTCTTCGGGTAATGTAGTTCTTTTCGGACCCCACAAGTGGCAATAGGATCAGTCACTCACTGATCATTGCAAGTACTGGTGTTGTTGGGCCTGAGTGGTGTTAGGAAATAACAACTTTAGGTTCTGGGGACTGGTCAAAGGTTTCTGGGAAGTGTTGTCTGCAACCAATTTCTTGTTTTGAGATATTACTTCAGATTCTGTGAAGCTCAGAGTGGTCGCTGAGGTGAAAAGTATTATTTTAATTATTCCTGAGGACTACAAATTTAAATATAGTTTTCTTTTATTTGACTTTTTTGAGACAAAGAAAATGATACATATAGAGAGAACTATGGATCAGCTGCCTTCTGCATGCTACCCACCCACAACCAGAAAACCTGACTTGTAATCACTCCAGCTATCAGAATTTTTATTTTTAATGTAAAACATCACATTATTAAGAGAAAAAGAAGATTATGAGAGGATATACATAATCCTATCTTAATAATTTAACGACAAAATTTGAAAGGATACAAAGGCCAACAAGTTCACATTTTGTACATTGTTAGGTTGTTTGTCATCAGTACACATTGTGAAACTATGGAACAGGCAGTTACTGAACGTTTACTACATGTGCCATGCCCTGTGTTCAGTGCTTTATATGCATTATTATTTCATTTAATCCTCTCCACAACCTGAGATGGTTTAACCATCTATTTTATAGAGAAGAAATTCAGGCTCAGAGACACAGGTTAATTGATTGTAGAGTTAATAAAAGGCAAGGCTGGAAGTCAATCCCATGTGTCTCTAATAACAGATTTTTGGCTTCTAATGTTAGACTCTGCTGCCTCCTGCAGCTTAGAATAGGGGATGGGGAGTCTGGAACAATCAGGGTCAACAGTGCCTACCCCTTCACTCCTTACAGGTGGTGCCCACCCTTAATTGCTGCCTTCCATCCAGCCTGATTCAAGTTTTCATCCCTAAATGCTTCCCTAAATACATGCATTCTAGAACCCTGCCCCAAGTGCTATCAGGAAACCTCCTCTCCGACACTATCCAAGGCCCAAACCTCTCTGCTCCCTCAAGCACATACTGCAGTAGCAGACTGTCCCCCAGAGTGGGAGGTGGGCATGTAAGCAGAAGCCTAGTCTCAGAGCAACAGGGTGAATTTTTAAACATTAAAGAAGGACTGGGGCATTTTTTCTCACAAGAGCTATCAATGTATGCAACCTCCTTCAGTGGTTAAAATTCAAGGCCTTTGCCACCAGGGAGAGGACCTCTTGACTCAGCAGTCAGCACCCCCTCCTAATGGGCAGAAAGAGAATCGGCCTCTGCAAAAAGAGTTCTTCTCCCTCCCAGGGCAGATCAATGGCCGGACCACTTCATTACAGTGGATTGGGTGCACCTGCCTGGGTCACCAGTTTTCTTGGAGCACATGCTGACTCCCAGCTCATGACACCCTGGGAACTCCTGCAGGAGATCTTGCTCCATTTCTCATCAAGCGTGGCCCCAAATAATAGAATAGCAACCAGGCTCAACCTTGACTAAAGAGGGCCCCAGCAATACACATATGCCTCCCCCTACCCCCCACAACACTCCCTGGCAACGGCCCTGCTTTTTCTCCTGCCGATACGCATGCCCAGCTGCTACTGGGGCACACATCCTTGACTCCCGAGAGGAATCTGGACTCTTCAACTACCTGACTCTGTAACAGCTCAGTATCAGTCCCTGGCTGGAAGGTGCAGAGACCACAGGAGGCATATCCAGGCCCAGAGCTTCTCCAAGCTCCTTTGGATTTAGCCCCAGGGAGCACAGATGTCATCATCCTCTGTGGGTGATTGTGCAGCTCAGTCCCCATTCCCTACCCTCAACACTGTCAGCAGCAGCACCTCTCCTCCTGTTCTCTCCATCATTGTGTGCTCTGCCCTCATGAGAACCTTGGGTACTGATTCACCATGGGGGTTCTGGTGTTCACATGTATGGACTGATTGGGTGAAAGTAAACCCAACAAATGCACCAGGCCTCAAGTATCTAAATAGAACTTTAAAAAGTGGTTCCAACTAAACATCTAGATATCCCTGTGTTGTTAGAAAATTAATGTCAAACCTATATGGACTCTACATCTCATTCCTCATTTCTTATGAGGAACAGCCTTGCAACAGTGACAGCAAATATTGGCAAGCAGTGAAGACTATTGCTATTGGAATCAATAGGAATGGGACTGATTACAGGATTATCCTTTCACAAACTTTGAGTTCTTGCCTGTTGAATAACAACCTTGAACTGAACACCCTAGAGAGCCCAAAACCATTTTATTTTTTCTATGTCAATTACTTCAGCTATGGAAAACAGTTATGGACATCCTAAAATTGCCTGTACACAAAGATCACACAAGCAACAGACCTTCAACTATAACATGCAGAGAGGCACTTTTCATTAAATTTACTACATTCTTTCCCACTCACTATTAATACAGTGTTTCTATCCCAATTTTGGTTCCACTTAATCATCAGAGTCTTACAAAAAATGACACCAGCCCGTGAAATATTGTACATTTGTGGCACATGGCCCCTTTGCAATCCTTGGAAATTCCTGAGACTTATGTAAGATATATTGTGAACAGAGTATATAATTCATATTGTTCACAGAAGCACAACAAAGGCCTCTTCTTCTGGGTGACTATTGACATCACCAGTAATTGAGGCAACAGACTGAAAATTAGAACTACAAAGCAAGCAATCTTTATTCAAGTTCTTGGGCAGCAATGTAAAATAAGCCAATATTGGACAAAGAGTGTTTTTTCTGCCATCATACTGTCCCTTCTGAAGAACATTTGAGGGTCCCTCAATATATGTCTACTTTTACATGCCAACAGATTACAACTGTGCTTTAGAATCATCCCAGGCAGTAAACAGAGCCAAAAATATTAAAGGTAAAATTGCAAAATCATCTTTACTAAAAGATCATAAACTAGAACAGAATACAGCAGGTTGTTAAATTAGAACCTGAAACAATTATCACAACATAATGTGAAAACCACAATGTCCCTGAAAGAGGTAGCACTTCTTAGTGAAGGATGGGTGTTCTGGGGCTCAGGTCCATTTTCTAGTCAAAGAAAGGAATTAAGGTCCTTTCTCAGAGATCAGAGTTTTCATAATCCTCAAGTATAAGTGAGAACACAGAATACATTTTTCCTGAGCACACAGGAGTTGTGAGTGATGCACATTCTTCAAGTGAGCCAGGTGGTAGAGGTGAAATTGCTTCAGCCACACATAATCTCAGGCCACCAATCTGGTGGTAGGTCTAGGCAGGTTAACTTCTTCAAGTCTCATTTGTACCTGAAAGTTGTGAGCAATCTAGAATAGTGCATGTTACAATAAGAGGGGTTTATATTCAGTTAAATGCATATGAGAGACTCACATTAGGTGTTATTATGAATGAAAAAGATAAAACATTCCCTGAGCATTTAAAACTTGTCTCCACTCTGAACTCTCAATTGTCTAACAAGGCTAGGTTTGGAGATAAAAGGTTTCCCACATTCACCACACTCATGAGGCTTTTCATGATTGTGACCTCTGTGGTGTTCAATAAGCTTAGACCTTTGGCTGAAGGACTTCTCACAATCACTACTCATATGTATTTTATGCAGTGTGAACTCTCTTGTGGTTTAGGAGTTTATTGCAAGTAAAAGATTTCCCACATTCACTACACTCATAAGGTTATTCATCCATGTGAGCACTCTAGTGTTGAGTGAAGGTAAACCTTTGTCTGAAGGACTAACCACAATCAATACCATTATGTGGCTTTTATCCAGTGTGAATTCTGTGTGGCTTAGTGAAGGTAGATTGATGGAAGGCCTTCCCACAATCACCACATTCATACAGCTTTTCTCCGGTGTACTTTGTGGTGTTGAGTGAAGTTAGACTTATTCATTAAGGCCTTCCCACAATGACTGTACTCATATGGCTTTTCTTCAGGGTGAATTCTCTGTTGATGAGTAAGAGAAAAGATTTGCCTGAATGATTTCCCATAATCACTGTACTCATATGATTTTTCTCCAGTATGAACTCTGTGGTGTTAAAAGAGATTAAATTTATATCTATAGAACATCCCACACTCAGTACACTCATAGGGCTTATTTGGTATGAACTCTGTTATGTTGAAGTAGCAAAGAACTTCCCACAAACAGTACACTCATAGGACTTTTCTCCAGTGTGAACTCTCTTCTGTAGAATTAAGTTAAAAATTCCTCTGAAAATTTTCCACATTTTTTACACTCATAACTCACTTCTCCAGAGCAGACATCCTGATGTTGAACCACTTTCTGGTTGTGGCTGGCAGCATTTTCTCATTCAACCCCCTCATCATGACTTTTCCCATCAAAACATTCCTGGGAAATCTCACTACTACTGTGGAGGTCTTCTGTGTTAAGAGTGGCCTGGTACTGGAGATTTGAGATGGTTCACATGTCTTTACCAATCTTCATACTGGTTGAAGGTGTCCAAGATAAGTAGAAGCTGTACCATATCTCAAAAATGGCCTGGTTCATATATTCTTCCCAGGGCTTCTATCCCTCTGTTGTTGCCGAGGATTTGCACTGAAAGAGAAGTCCCTCCTACATGTGTCACTAAAAGAAGCTTTCTGCTCAAAGTATGCTGCTTGTAAGTCAGCCAGGTGAAAAATATCTTTTAATATTGAGAAATACTGCTTACACAGAGTTCCTGGATTATTGGAACTCTCTTACAAACCCTGTCATGTGAGTCTTCTTGAAAAGACACACTATACTCAGAACAGGCCTCTTCATCAACTGTTTTATGCCAACAACCTGAAAACAGAAATGATGAGGGAAATCAATGGTGATTTTGGTGGCAGGGAGACATCTCATTACAAAAGTGTATGATATATAACATGTAGGTTTAATGCAATTGTAAGAAAATAAAAGATCTGCAGAGAGAATAAAGATACTGTTGTGAAGTTCTGAACTGCTGAAGATCACAAAACAAGGAAGATCTCTCCAGAAATATGACTCAAAGATGGCAAGCACTACATGGATGAATAGCAGGATTTCCAGGTTATTCTTCTAACAACATGGCTTGTGTGCTGGTGACATGGACACACTGTTCAGAAAGTGGGTTATGTCTGTTCCAAGTAAAATTCAACTAATGAATGGCTGGTGTTCAAACACTACTTAAGCATGTAAGTGTACCTCATAAAAATATGCTGGTCAGTATTAGAGAATACTGCAGAGAGAACAGAGCAGAGGAATAGGTGATGTAAAAATGCCACAAAAGTGAACATAACCCCAAATCCAGGAAGCTCCAGATGAAATGACAAGACAGAAAATGTAACGTATGGGAAAGAAAAGGTAGAAATGAGATGTAGCCAGTGGTGCCTGCACCAAAACACTGTTTGAAAAGCGCTGGTTCCTGGTGTCATCTGAACATCCTGTTGTCATATCAAGCATGCTGTTTTCAGCCATCAAGGCCAGACCTCTTTTGAGACCATCTTGCATGTTCACCCTGTGAGAAAACCAGGTTTCTTCATGCATCTTTTATTCTACAAACATGTAAAACCTAAATATTCCCAGTATTAATGACAGACAATAGAGGTGAGCAGTCAGCAGTGGCCTAGAGCAGTGGTCAGCAAACTCATTAGTCAACAGAGCCAAATATCAACAGTACAATGATTGAAATTTCTTTTGAGAGACAAATTTTTTAAACTTAAACTTTTTCTAATGCTACTTCTTCACAATAAACTCACCCAGGCTGTGGTATTTTGTGGAAGAGCCACACTCAAGGGGCCAAAGAGCTGCTTGTGGCTCGCGAGCTATGGTTTGCAGACCACTGGCCTAGAGCAAAAAAGTTGAACGGAGATCTTACAAGGAGATACCATGGTTCGTGTAAGTAAAGTCATAAACTGGCATAAGCAGTCACAAAGACACTTCAGCTAAAGGAAGGAGATTGAAATGGAAGCCATGACCTGAACATAGTCACCCTCTCAGTAAGAAGAGCAGGTGAGACTCAGGAAGCTGTCTGCAAGACTCCTGATTCCCAGATACTTTCTGCATTTTCTGAGGTAATTTGTGTTAGGGATGTTTGTGGAGTCCATTGCTCAGGGCTCTCCACACAGCTCAGCACTGGCAGCCACAACACATTTGACAAAACAGTGGGAGAATTATAAGAACACATTGCCTGTGTGTGGTAGACAGAAAGCCATGTCTTGAGACTAAAGAAGAGAACATCACTTCAGGACACTAGCAGAGATGTGAAGGTCTCACCTACACATAATCCAAGAGCAAAAACTTCCAGCATCACTTTGCAGTATGGAAGTCTCCGAGCCTTCATCAAGGAGCCTCACTCCTCCTGAGAGAAGGCAATGGCCATGTCCTCAAAGTCCATATCCTGTCATATGGGTTCAGTACAATCTATGATTAGCCTCCTTCCTTGGATTTTATGTTCATCATACTCCTCAACCTTCACATCCATCTGTTCCCTCTACTCTCCATATCAGAGAAGATACTTAGTTTGGGCCCATCAAAATCATTATTTCCTTATATTCCTACTGTTACATTATTTCCTTATATTCCTACTGTTCCTTATTTCCTTATATTCCTTGTCTTCCCCCAACAATGAAGGCAGCTAGATAGATTATACCTGTGCTCTGGGCCTCAACTAGGAGTCACACTGTCCCTTGTCAATAACAGTGGGTATCAGGAACATAGAGTAGAAAGAGATGTTGCCTATAAAGGGATTATGAGTAATTTGAACTAGTCTTGTCAGACAATACCTGTATTCTCCCCAAAATTGACCTCCAAGATACCAAAAACATGGCATCACACTTTGGACCACTCCCCATGGTGCTGAGGTCATCACTTTGCACTACCTGCCGCACATACTTATTTGCACAACACTTTTCTCTCACAGCTTCTTTCCCAGATGCAAAACTTCAAAGGTAAAACAAATATGCCATGAGGAGAATGGGTTGTTTCCTAATCAGGTTCTTTCCCAATTCACCATCTCTGTAATATATTTCTATCTTCCTCTCTACCTCCCCCATTCTAGTGTAAATAGTCAAGCCTAAGTGATACTGATATGTGCTATCTCGTTCCTATTGATCACTATATTATCTCTCAACAATAGGCAGGCTTCTAAGCTCTGAACCTGGCATATAGCACAACACCCCCTCTTTTCATAATATTTACCATATCATATCATCCAGTCACCAAAAGAAATAGACTCAACCTTCTTTAACTCTTACATCAACATCAGAGCCCTTTGGCCATGAATTCACATGCCCTCCCTAAGTGTACTGCACTCTACCACACATTTTTCATACCTGCACCCCTACAGCCCCAGTCCCTATAATTATCCCCCTGGGCCTCCTACTCATCATTCAACATGTGTAGTGCAGAAAAAGCTTGGCAAATTCAAACAGGATTATGTACTACCCAAACTCTGATAGTCCACAATCATAGAAGCAGCCTTAAGTCCTGCTTTGAAGGCCTCTCTCCCTCACTGTTTTTTCCTTCAACCTTAACTATTGATAACCACATCATCTGATAGCCAGAACTCACTTCCCATGTGGCTACACTTGTTGGATGCCCCTTGACCAGTTACTGCCTTCACCACTCAAGTCCCATCCCCAATTGTTCTCCACCTCATACCCAATGAATCCAAGGGATGACAAATTATGGCCCTAAGCCAATCTAACCAATTGACAACACCCCAGGCTAAGGGTTAAAACAAAATTCTGGTTTGTGTTTAATAAAGAAATATCCACCAGCTGCAGTCTCAACTTGTTTGAATTGCCCTTTGATCTACAGTTAAAAATAAAAAAGATGGTCTACAACTCCTCACTGGTTCATATATTCTCCAATACGTTTTAAAAGAAGTTTTCATCCTGCACCTTTCATCAGAGTTCCAGAGGCTCACAAACTGCTCTCAGAAATATCTCATATCCCAACAGGCCAAAATAAAAATTTTGTATTTCCAATGAACATTACTCTTCCTATTATGAATTTCTTCATCTTAGTTGATGGTACTTCCATACCTCCAGCCGCTAGAATCAAACCTTCATGTCACCTCTGACTCTTTTCTCTTTCTCTCATTCTCCAAAATAGAAAATTTAAATGGATACATCTAAAACACAGATCCAAAAACCCAAATGCTCCTTCTACCCCCACGGCCATCATCTTGGACCTGTTACTATCACACTCTCCAGTTTTGGGAAACTAAGATATTCACAGACTTCATTTATGATCCTTCACACTCATATTGATCATAATGCTGCAACCTGCGAGAGTCTAATATGACCTGACTCACATGCCTCCACTGCTCCAATGTCCCATTGCCCCCATCACCTGCATGTCCCATATCAAACAAGCATGTTGTCCAAAGCTCCTCTAGACCTGACTCATGTCCCATTATTACCCGTTCCTGTGAAAGAAAAGCATACCTGCAGGTCCCTGAACCAGCTTAGTCTTCACTCTCTGCCTTTGCACATTCTGGAACCTATGCCTAGAAGAACCGCCCATATCTCGTTTCACTGTTTAGCAAAATCAGGGTCCAATTCATGCAACCCTAGACATGGACTTGGAATTCTGTCCTTGGTGTCTATTTTTAGGTCTCTAGGTTCAAGGGCTAGCCAAATGGCAGGACAGACCCACGACACCACTATCTCAGAGTCCACAAGAGTGTGAGGTCCAGAAATAAGTTCCACAAACCAGTACCCCTTAGTGATTCTGCACTTGCAGGAATCTGTGAAAAGAGAAAGGTGTGTTGAGAGCCTGGCAACCATGGCCAGGATCCATGGGCTCATTCCGCTCAGTACCCTTGCCCAGCCCCGAGACAGGCAACTCAAGATGACTGCATTACCTCAGGGCCTCAGTCCTCATTGCACACTGTTGCTAATTTTGTGATCTTTCAAAGGACTTCTTCCTGTCCCTAACTGATACCCTCTGTCTTCTAGTCTGTTCTTTCTCAGAGCAGTTTTGGAAAACATTTAGATCCCTCTTCCAGACAATGATCTTCTTTTGTTCATAAGCATGGATGATTCCAGCCTCCTGAGAATGAAAGTAAAACTCCTCATGAAAAACTTTGCCTCGTCTTTTCATTTAGACACAAAACAGGCCCAGGTTTCTGAATCCTCCCTGGTCAGTTGCACCAACATATTCTTCCACAGTTGCTTTTCAGCCTGTTACCTTCTTCCATCCCATCACACTGTGTGTGACCTATGAATGACTCAATGTTCTGGATGCCCTCACCCAAAGCTGGAGGTTTAAATTGGGTGAAGCTGAGTTGAACTCTGTAGCAGAGTAGAGTCTGGAAGACACTGAGGCACCAATTTCAGCTTATTTGGCTCAATAAGCCTCAGACTACTGTTTAGGCCTCCTCCTACTTGTGACCTCTAGTGCTGGAGCCTCTGACTACTTGACCAGACCAAAGATGTCAAAATGACCACCAGATAAAAGACACTAGAAGTCATGACAAAACCAAGTAGCACCCATATACAGTTAATTTGCCTGTTTTGGGCTTTCATTGACTAAATCCAACCATCCTTAGGCACATTGCCTTTGGGCAAAGTACTTTTCAAGCCTTGCAGGTGGCATTAAGATCCCAGTCACTCACAGACCATTGCTAATATTGGTTTTGAGGTGCCTGAGTTGTTCTGGAAAATGAAAATTTGGGTTTTGGTGGTAAGTCACAGCTTTCTAGGGTGTGTTCTCTGCAACTGATCTCTTATTTGCAATTCTGTGAAGCTCATAATCCTCCTTGAGGTAAAAAGTATTAATTCAATTATTTCTGAAGACTACAATTCTAAGTGGGCATATAAAAATTTATTTTAGGGATGGAAGAAGGGTGAGGGGGAGAAAGAAACACCAATCAGCTGTATCCTGCATGTTCCCTACCAAGGACGGAGCCCCCAAACCCTGCACGAGCCCTCATTCGGGAATGGAACTGGGGAACATTCCATGCAGGAGACCACACTCAATCAAATGAAGCACTGCAACCAGGGATTTATTTTATATTTAACATTAAAGTATCACATAATTAAGAGATAAAGCAGACTATGAGATAATATACACATTGTGAGGTGAGGAGACAGTAGAACTAATTAGGAGCCAAAGCTCTTTTATTAGAGACATGTGAGTTTGATTTCCAGCCCTGCCTACAATCAGGCAGTTGACCTTGAGTATCTGAGCCTTGATTTTCTCTCTATATAAGAGATGGTTAAGAGAATGGAATGAAATAATAATTCATGTAAAACACTGAATCCAGGGCCTGGCACATGTAGTAAATGTTTAATAACTATTAGTTCCATGGCATCACAATGTATACTGACAACAAACATTCTAACAATGTATGAAATGTCAATTTTTGGACTATATATCCTTTTACATTTTGTTCTTATTTTATTTTTCATTCTTTTAATTTATTTTTAATTAAATCTTTATTGTTCAGATTATTACATTTGTTTCTCTTTTTTCCCTTCATAGCTCCTCTCCACCCAGCTCTCACCCACCCTCAACCCTTACCTCCCCAAGCATTGACCTCATCCATAAGTGTATGATTTTGTCCAGTCTCTCTCTGAACCCTCTTACCCCTTTCCCCCTGAGAATTATCAGTCTACTCCCTTTCTGTGCTCCTGATTCTATTCTATTCTCCAGTTTATTCTGTTCATCAAATTTTTAATTCACTTAATTTTTAGATTCACTTGTTGATAGATATGTATTTGTTGCTTATAATTTTTTTATCTTTTACCTTTTTCTTCTTCCTCTTCTTAAAGAGTACCTTTCAGCATTTCATATAATACTGGTTGGGAGTTGATGAACTCCTTTAGCTTTTTCTTATCTGTGAAGCTCTTTATCTGCCCTTCAATTCTGAATGATAGCTTTGCTGGATAGAGTATTCTTGGTTGTAGGTTCTTGCTATTCATCACTTTGAATATTTTTTGCCACTCCCTTCTGGCCTGCATAGTTTCTGTTGAGAAATCAGCTGACAATCATATGGGTGGTCCCTTGTAGGTAATGAACTATTTTTCTCTTGCTGCTTTTAATATTCTTTTTCTTTTGCTCTTGGTATTTTAATTATGATGTGTGTTGGTGTGGTCCTCTTTGGATTCCTTTTGTTTGGGGTTCTGTGTGCTTCCTGGACTTGTAAGTCTAATTCTTTCAGCAGATGTGGGAAGTTTTCAGTCATTATTTCTTCAAATAAGTTTTCAATATCTTGCTCTCTCTCTTCTTCTGGCACCCACAATTCTTTTTTTTTTCTTTTTTTTTATTGTGTTACATGTATACATATCTCCCCATTGCCCCCTTCCCCCCCCACTCCCAGGTATACCCCAAGCCCCCAGTGTCTTGTGTTCATTGGTTATGCTTATATGCATGCATACAAGTCCTTTGGTTGATCTCTTATCTACTCCACCTCTCCTTAACCTTCCTGCTGTAATTTGACAATCTATTTGATGCTTTACTGCTTCTATGTTTATCCTTTTGTTCATCAGTTTATAAAGTTCTTTATTATACACAAATGAGTGAGATCATGTGGTGTTTCTCCTTCATTGATTGGCTTATTTCACTTAGCATAAGGCTCTCCAGTTCCATCCAGGTTGGTTGCTGCAAATGGTAAGAATTCCTTCTTTTTAATGGCAGCATAGAATTCCATTGTGTAGGTGTACCATAATTTTCTGATCCACTCATCTGCTGATGAGCATGTAGGCTGTTTCCAAATTGTAGCTATTGTAAATTGTGCTGCTATGAACATAGAGGTGCATAAATCCTTTCTGACTTGTGTTTCTAATTTCTTAGGATATATTTCTGAGAATGGGATTGCTGGGTCAAATGGGAGATCCATTTTTAGTTTCTTGAGGAAACTCCATACTGTTCTCTACAGTGGCTGCATCAGTCTGCATTCCTACCAACAGTGCACAAGGGTTCCTTTTTCTCTGCATCCTCACCAACACTTGTCATTTGTTGTGTTGTTGATGATTGCCATTCTGACAGGTGTGAGATGGTATCGCATTGTCCTTTAGATTTGCATCTCTCGAATAATTAGTGACTTAGAGTATGTTTTCGTGTGTCTCTTGGCCTCCCTTCTGTCATCTTTCTAAAAGGTTCTATTTAAGTCTGTTGCCCATTTTTTTATTGGATCATTTATTTTCCTTTTATTAAGTTGTATAAGTTGGCTGTAGATTTTGGAGATTAAACCTTTATCAGTGATAACATTTGCAAATATGTTCTCCCATACAGTGGTCTTTCTTGTTTTGTTGATGGTTTCTTTTGCTGTACAAAAGCTTTTTATTTGGATGTAGTCCCATTTGTTTATTTTTTCTTTAGCTTCCATTGCCTTTTGAACAAGTTCTTTCGGCATATGTCTGAGATTGTGGCGTGCCCAATTATGATGTAGGTATGCTTGAAGCTATCCCAGAAACTCCTTACATTATCTTCACATTTTTGGATTCTTTTTTCTTCTTGCTTTTCCAGTTGAGTGTTTTCTGCTTCTTTATATTTCAAATTTTTTACTTTATTCTTGTGTTCTTCTAGTCTGCTGTTAGGTCTTTGTATAATATTTTTTATTTCAGTCAGTGTATGTTTAATTTCTAGGTGGTCCTTTTTCATCTCCTCTCAGGTTTCAATAAATTCATCCATCTTTTCTAGGAAATTCTTAAAAAAACTTATAATCATGGTTTTGAACTCTATATGCAGTCATTTGTTTTCCTCCATTCCTTTTGTTTTCCTTGCATTTTCACTGTTCTGGGAGAACTTCTGTGTTGGAATCAGCCTTATGATACAAGACTTGCAAAACTGCAAAAGCCTCTCTGTTGAGCTTGGGATGGATGAAGTCTCAGGGCTTAGGGGTCCGCCTTGCCTTTCAGTCAGCCCCACCTTACTTGGCCCCTGCATCTTACGTGCTTCTCAGTAATCGGTGGAGCCCTTCCTGTGTGCATGTGCGAGGTGCCTCTAGACTGCTGCCTTTCTGGCTCCCCTGTGCTCTGGGACCTGTATGAGTCTGGGTCCCCTGGATCTGGCGCGAAACTGGGGTTCAGTGGAGTTATAAGTGGTGCAGTTGGGAGGCTCTGTCTCCTGCCCACTAGAGAAAGCCAGTGGCACAATCAGCAGTCCATCTTCTGTGCACAGTGCTGTGTGTGCCACCTTTTTATGGCTCCCCTAAATTTCTGTGCACTTCTCCCTATTCACAGTCCAAACTCCCCCCATACGAGTCTTACCCGAACCTGGGGTTCAGTGCAGTTGGGAGTCTCAGTCTCCCTCCCACCAGAGGAAGTCAGCCAGGCACTCAGGCACCCACTCTTTCCACATGCACATTTCCATATCTCAGCTTTTTGCAGATCCTCTGAGTCTCCATGAGCCCCTCTCCTTCTAGTTGCAGAATTTCCAGTCATCCAACTTTCCTGTGGTTCTGGATGATGTCCGTTCTGTCTCTTAGTTGTAGTTTTGAAATTGTTGTGTGAGGCAGCAGTTTAGGTCTTCACCTATGCCGCCATCTTGGTTTCTCTCTTCCACTGAGCCATGCTAAGCCTCCAGGTCCTACATTTTGTTTTTAAATGAATAGAATACTATATGAATATTCTCTCATAACCTGGTTTTTCTCTTAATAATATGATGATTTTATGTTAAAAATACAAAATATGACAGCTAAGATGCTCAATTGATGAGCATCATCCCATGCATGGGAAGGTTGCCAGTTCCATGGCTGGTGAGGGTGCAAGTCAGGTTTCCTGGCTGGATGCCCAGTTGGTTGGTTAGGGGGCATGTAGGAGGCAGCCAGTTGGTAATTTCCTGCCCCCTTCTCATTTTCTCTCCCTCTAAAAGTCAAATTAAAAAAATAATTTTTAATCCTTTTACATTTATAGACTTCAGGAATAATTGAAATAATACTTTTCACCTCAACAATGATATTGAGCTTCACTAACTCTGAAATAATATCTCAAAACAAGAGATCATTTGCAGCCAACACTTCCCAGAAACCTATGACTATCGTCCCAAACCTGAAATTGTCATTTACCAACACCATTCAGGCCCACCAGCACCAATATTTGCAATGATCAGTGCGTGGCTAGGATCCTAATATCACCTGTGTGGCCTGAAAAAGTACATTACCCAAAGGGCAATGCACCTAATGATGGCTAGGTTTAGCTAATAAAAGCACACGACCAGCACATTATTAAAGTGCTATTGGTTTAGGTGTGACTTTCTACTTTTTTCTCCTGGTGGTCATTTTGACCTCTTTGTTCTATTAACATAGACTGAGGCCCCAGCCCTTAAGAGTTCGAGTAGGACGAAGCATCAGACACAGTTTTCCCACTGTGCAGTTGTGTGTCTGAGGCTTAAGAAGCTGAAACAGGCAGGATTGAGGCCTCTGTGTCTGAGACTTCGTTAACTTACAGAGTTCAACTAAACATCACCCATTTACCCTCCAGCCTCAGGTGTGGTCACCTGTCCAGTCCTGAAGCCCAGGTTGCAGATTCCAGAACAGTAAGTCTCTTGTGGGTGACAAATGTGGCAGGTGAAAGAGGATGACAGGCTGCCACGCACCATAGAAGATTTTGGTTGGTATGGATGAACTGAGAGGATTCAGAATCCTGGGCCTTCTTTGTGCCTAAAGGCAACAGAGAAGATGAGGCGAAGTTTTGCAAGAGAAATTTCTGCTTTATTTTCAGGAATTTTGGGACTATTTGTTACTACAATAATATCAAGCCCCTCCAAATAGATACACATCCCCCATTTTAAGCTCTAGAAGGCAGCAGAGCCTAACATTCAAAGACAGAACTTACTATGGGATTGACTTCCAGCCTTGCCTTTTATTTACTCTATAATCAGACAGTTGACCTTGAGTCTCTGAGCCTGGATTTTTTTCCCCCTATAAAATAGATGGTTAAGCTATCTCAAATTGCGGACTGGATTAAATGAAATAATTATGCATGTAAAGCATTCAAGCTAGGACCTAATATAAGTAGTAAACATTCAGTAATTCTTCGCCTCATTGCTTCACAATGAGTACTGAGTACAAACATTCTAAGAATGTATGAAATGTCAATTTGTTGTTGTGTCCTTTAAAATCTTGTTTTTAAATGATTAGAATAGAATTATGTATATACTATTATAACTTGCTTTTTCTCTTAATAATGTGACATTTTTATGTAAAAGATTAGGAAATCTGATGCCCAGAGTGGCTCTGTTAGTTGAGTGTCGTCTCATGCATGGAAAGATTGCCAGTTCGGTTATTGGTGAGGTCACAAATCAGGTTTCCTATCTTGATGCCTAGGGAGTAGGGGGAAAGGAGGGACAGTGGCATGCAGAAGGCAACTGTTAGATGTTTTTCTACCTCTTATTTCCTCTCTCTCTAAAAGTCAAATAAAAAACACAGAAAAATATTCCTTTAGATTTGTAGTCTTTAGGAGTAATTTAAGTAATACTTTTTACCTCAGCAATGATACTGGGCTTTGCCAATCTGGAAAAATATCCCAAAATAAGAGATTAATTGCAGACAAAACTTCCCAGAAACCTGTGACCATCCCCCAAAACTTAAAGTTGTTATTTCCCAACACCACTCAGGTGCTTCAACACTAATGTTTGCAATGATCAGTGAGCTAGTGCAATCCTAATGCCACAAATTGAGCCTGGAAAAGTACATTATCCAAAGGACAATGGGCCTAATGATGGCTGGGTTTAGCCAATGAAAGCCAAAGCCAAGCGCATTATTCTGGTGCTCATTGATTTGGGTGTGACTTCCTGTATTTTTCTCATGGTGGTCATTTTGACCTCTTTATTCTTTAACATAGTCAGTGGCACAAATGCTTAGTGTCCTTGTGCAAATGGTGTTTCTGAGGCTTGATTAGCTGCAACAGGTGGGATGGAGATCTCTGTGCATCCTAGACTGTTTGGCTTACAAAGTTCAACTCAGCCTCACCTTAGTTACCCTCCAGCTTTAAGTGTGGGCACTTGACATGTCCTGCAGCCTAGGTGGCAGCATCCAGAACAGTCACTCATGGTGACACATGTTGTGACGGTATGAAATAGGCTGAATGGCTGCAATGTGCATGTGTAGGCTTTTGGTTGGTGAATAGGTTAGGACAGTGGTAGGCAAACTCATTACTCAACAGCGCCAAATATCAACAGTACAATGATTGAAATTTCTTTTGAGAGCCAATTTTTTTAAACTTAAAATATATAGGTAGGTGCATTGTTATTAACTTAATTAGGGTACTCCTAATTTTGTGGAAGAGCACACTTCAGGGGCCAAAGAGCCACATGTGGCTTGTGAGCCGCAGTTTGCCGACCACTAGGTTAGGAGGATTCAGGAATCCTAGACCTGTTTTGTGTATAAAGGCAACAGAGAAGATGAGGCAAAATTTTGTGAGAGAAGTTTTACTTTCATTCTCAGGAAGCTGGGGCCATTGATGTCTGTGAACAAAAGAGGGACATTGAGTTAGGGTTCTAAACTTTTCCCAAAAATGCTCAGAAGAGCACACTAGAAGAGATAGGATATTGAATGGATACAAGAAAGTGAAGTCCTTTGAAAGATAATGAACTTGGCAAGAGTGTGCACTGAGGTATAAGACTAGAGGTAATGCTGTCATCTCTAGATCACCTGACCTAGGAGCTGGGCAAGGGTACTGAGCAGACTGAGCCCATGGATCCTAGTTTCCAGGTTCTCAACATAACTCTCTTTCACAGCTTTCTGCAAATTCAGAATGGCTTAGAGTACTGCTTTGTGGGGCTGATTCCAGGGCCTGACACTCCTATGGCCTCTGAGATAGTGGTATCCAGGGACTGTTCAGCCACTCTTCCAGTCCTTGCACCTGGGGAACTTGAAGAGACACCAAGCCCAGAAACCTAAGTCCAGGTTTATAGTTATGTGAGTGGTCCCTCATTTCGCTACCACAAATTGGATGTGATAGGCTCTTCTATGCATAGTTTCCAGAATGTGCAAAGGCTTGGAGTGAAGACTGAGCTAACTCAAGAACCAGCAAGTGTCCTTTTTTCCCCCCTTAACTAGAAACTGCTAACTATAGGACAGGATTCAGATATAGAGGGATGTTGTGCTGACAGTTCTGCAGGTGATGGGAGCAATGAGAGATATAGAGCAGTGGAGATATAGAGGCAATTGATAAAAAGCAGGCTATTAGATTCCCTGTGGCTGCATCATGGATGTGAGGGAGGTGATAGAAAGACTAGTCATAGTGAGTGTGATGATAACTGGCCCATGACTGTGGAGATTGGAAGAAGAAGTTGGATTCTGGATCAGTTTTAGGTGTGGCCACCTGAATTTCTAAATTTGGGGTTGAGAGAGTATGGTAAGATTTAGAAATTATGGAAGATTTTGGATTTAGCAGCTTGAGAAATGAAAGCATCATCAACTGAGATGGATAAATGTATAGGTAGAGCAATATTCATTGAGGCTATAAAAACTTTTTGGCTGTTAGGGTATAATATATTTCAGAGGGTATTTCACTAGAGTCTGGAGCTCTGAGCAGCAATTCAGGATGAAGACATTTTAAAAAGAAAGTGGAGAATGTGGGGACCAGTGTGGAGGTATAGATCCCCTTTTTTCTAAAAACTATGTTCTAACTGAATTTAGAGATAGAGAGGAAAAAACAGGGAGAGAGACAGAAACTTCGATGAGCAAGATCCAAGGATTACTTGCCCCCTAGAAGCCCCCTACAGGAAATTGAGCAGGAAACTAACCAGTTACCTCTCAGCAAATGAGTTCATGCTCAACCAACTGAGTCACACATCCTGGTCTCTAAGTCAATTTACAATGGGGAATCATGTTTAGGATGAAGAAGATAGCTGAGGAAGGAGAATATCACCCTGAGGACTGGGTTTCCTGCTGGGCTCAGGGTCTCTGAATATCACAAAACAGGTGTCACAACACATCATGGGGACAGAAGTGGTCAACTAGAGGGTGGAAGAGATATTATCATTTGGCAGTGCCCAATAGCAAAAAGAAAAAAAAATGAGTGGACATAAGATAAACTGGAGCCTGAAGAGTAATTCAAAAAGATGAGCCTGGGGCTGTTGCATATTTACTTCTCTCCACACTCATCAGGATTTTGTTGTGAGCTTTGGTGTGGCCTGGGGTATTGCAGTCAGTCTGACTGATTAGCCTAGGGGTATGAGTGTTCATCTGTGAGATTCACTAGGCATGAAATAGTGGAATATCGAGGTTGGGACTTTCATGACAATTAAGTGGAGAGATAAATTCTGTCACTAGTGAAGGGACATAAAGTGGAGCATCAGTGAAGCTGGTTACTAGATATCTGAGATCTGATGTGGTTCTCAATAGGTGAGGTTGGAGGAAAAACAGTGATGAGTGTGGACTATCAGAGTTGGCGTAGTACTTCATTCTGTTAGAAAATGCCAAGAACTCTCTGGACACACTTGCTGAGTAATGAGTAAGAAGCCAAGATGACTATGGAAGCTGTGGCTATAGGGGCTGGGAGTGCAGGTGTGAGAGAAAGAGTGATGTCCATTTGCAGATGGAATGTGAACTCATAGATGTAGGAACCTGACATTGACATAAGAGCAAAATAAGTGTGATAATATTTCTGGCAATGTCCGGGAGACATGATATGGGGAATTTTAGGGTCATTTCTATAAAGAAGGTGTTATGCTACAAGCCAAGTCCACAGCTTAATTGCCATTTTTGTGTCCATCTCCCTTTTGTTGTTGAGGGCTGATGCAGTGATTAATAGGAATGAAATAGCATACATCAGTGTCACCAAACGAAAATCTCCACTGTCATGGGAAAGGAAAAAGGGGAAGAGAGAAATACATTATAAAGGTGATGATTTGAATTTTGGAAAAAAGCTGATTAGGAAATGACACATCTTTCCCGAGGCATTTTTTTTTTTTTTTGTTAACTTTGAATTTGAGCGTCTGAAAGGAAGTTGTGTGAGAGAAAGGAAGTACAAAGAATTATGTGCAGCAGGACTACAATGTGATGGCCTCAGCACTTCGGCATTAGGTTGAAAGGTGAGGTGTGATTCCATGTATTTTGGTGCCTTGTAGGGACAATCTGGGAGACTACAAAAATATTGCTTGACAGGACCAATGTCAGAATGCTCACACTCCCTTTAGCGTCAACATCTCTCCCAACCTATGTTCATGACACCTGCTGTATTGACGAGAGGCAGTATGGTCCCCATGTCAGGCTTAAAGCTCAGGTATGATCAATGTGCTCATCTGCACTTAGTGTTGATGGAAGGCACAGTATTAGTAGGAAAGAGTGATTTTGATGGGACCTCGGCCTGGTATCTTTTTTGATGTGGTAGTAGAGGGAGCAGATGGATGGGGAGTATGAGGAATGTAATAAATCCTAGGAGAGAAGCTAACCATGGACTGAACTCTCTCCATTAACAGGATATGATCTTTGAGGGCTTGGCCATTGCCTTCTCTCAGGAGGAGTGGAGGCTCTTTGATGAGGATCAGAGACTTCTGTACTGCAATGATGCTGGAAGTTTTTGGACTATATCATCTGTGGTTAAGACCTTTACATCTCTCCTACTATCTTGAAGTGATGTTCTCTCTTGCTTTATTCTGCAGACATAGCTTTCTCTCTCCCACAGCCTCAACATGGGCTCTGCTAATTTTCCCCACTATCTTGTCAAATGTCCTGTGCTGCCAATGCTAAACTGTGTGGAGAGCCCTGAGCAATGGACTCCATGAACATCCCTAACACCAATTGCCTCAAAAAGTGCAGGAAGTATCTGGGAGTCAGGAGTCTTTTAGGGAATCTAATGTTTTTCCCCTGCTCTTCTTCTCCCTGAGAAGTGACCATATCCAGAACCATGGCTTCTATTTCTAACCTTTCCTCTAGCTAAAGTCTCTTTAAGACTCTCTGTGCCAGGTTATATTCTTCACTTACATGAACCATGGCTGTTCTTGTAAAATCCTCCTTCAACTGTTGTTGAATACTATTGCAAGCTGAATTGCTCTCAGCCAGGGCAGGCTGCTCACCTCTGTTGTCTTTCATCAATACTCCTCAGAATATTTAGATTTTACATACATGTGCAGTAAGAACCCTGTCCCACTTGCCACCCCCCCTCCCCACACACAGGATGAACATGCTAGATATTCTTAGCCTGTCCCTGTCTGGTGGTAGCGGGGGAAAGGTATGACATAAGGGCTGTGTACAGATCATATAAGGAACTTGCTCACTTTCAATAGTTATGATGTGAAAATGCCACTGGCAACACTTCATTTCTACCTTGGCTTTCCCATACTTGACACTTTTCTGACTTGTCATTTGAACTAAGACTTCCTGGTTTTACTGCTACCTTCATCTTCCTGGTCTTTTTGCATCACCTGATCCTCTGCACTGCTCTCTCTGCAGTATTCTCAGACATTGACCGCTCATGTGTTATAAGGTTCGCTTACATGCTTAAATGCTCCTTGTATATCAGCTACATAATTACTGAATTTTACTTGGAATGAGTTATAATCAACTTCCTGCATAGCTTGCCTATGTTATCAGCAGACAAGCCATGCTGAGCAATGTTAGCAGAAGAATGAGCTGGAGATCCTGTTTCTCATCCATATGGTGCTTGCCAACTTTGTGTCACATTTCTGGTGAGGTCTTCTCTGTTTTGTGATATTCAGAGACCCTGAGCTTCACAGCAGCCTCTTATTAATCTTTCCACCACATCTCTGATTTTCAGACAATTGAATGGAACAAATGTATTATGTATAACAAACAACTTTTCAAATGGAACTTCCCGTTACCGCAGTCAACACTCAGTTCCTCATCATTTCTCCGTTTTCAGGTTATTGGTATAAAACAGATGAGGAGGAGGTGCCTCCTGAACAGATAGCATCTGTAGAAGGGGAGTCGTAGGTCAGGGTTCTAAGACAGCTCCAGCATCCCAGAAGACATACCTGTGTAAGCAGTGTTTCTCAGTTTTAAAACACATTTTGCACCTGACTGAGTCACAAGTACCATACTTTGAGTAGAAAGCCATTTTCAGTGATGCATCAGTGAAAGGCTTCTGTTTCAGTGCAAATTGTCTTCAGCAGCAGAGTGATGGCAGTGGACTGAAGCCCTGGAAAGAAGATACGGACAGAGCCTCATTGGTCACCAGGATTAGCTTCTACTTAACATGGGCACCTTCAACGAGTAGGGAGGTTGACAAAGACTTGCCAGTTATTTCAGATATTCTCCAGCACCAGGCCATGCTTAACAGTGAGGAGCTGCATGTTGGAAGCGAGATTTCCATAAATTTCTCAGAGGAAAAGTCATCACCAGTATATTGCATGTGAAAAAGTTGTCAACGTCAGTCAGAAAACTGTTCAACATATGGGCGTCTCCTCTAAAATGTGATTTTGAGTCTAATGTGGGAAAGGTTTCAGACTAATGCGTCACCTCATTCAACATTTGTGCATTCACACTGGTGAAAAGCCATATGAGTGTAGTGATTATGGGAAGATATTCAGTCAAATTTCTGCCCTCATTAAACACCACGGAGTTCACACTAGAGAAAAGCCCTATGACTGGGAAGTCCTTCCCACAAAGATGTAACCTTGCTAGACACTGCAGAATTCACGCAGGAGAAAATCCCTATGAGAGTAGTGGTTGCCGGAATTCATTCAGGGAAAACTATACTCTCATTGAACTTCAGAGAGTTCATACTAGAGAAAAACCTTACCAGTGTAATGAAAACGGAAAATCTTTTAGCCAGAAACTGTGAATAGTAAGAACCTGAACCCTAACTGGTTTGGCTCAGTGGATAGAGCATCAGCCTGAAGACTAAAGGGCCCCAGGTTTGATGCCTATCAAGGGTAGGTACCCTGGTTGCGGGCACATCCTCAGTAGGGGTATGCAGGAGGAAGCTGTTCAATGCTTCATTGATGTTTCTAACTCTCTATACCTCTCCCTTCCTCACTGTAAAAAAGCAATAAAAAAATATATATTTTTTAAAAAAAGACACCTGAGACTTCACTCTGGAGAAAAGCCTTAAATGTGCACAGAATATTTTATTTTTCTCACTCAGAATAATTTACCAAAATATAAAGTTGTTTTAATGGAACAAACACTCAGCTAGACTCTTCATAGGTTACAGATACAAGTGAGGCTTTAGGAGCTGCATTGCACTTGCTAAACTGCCAGGCCCTACTACCCGATTGATGTCACTGCCAGTATTTGTGACTGAAATTATTTCACATCTTCCACCTGGCTCATCTGTTACAGTGTGCATGAGTCACAACCCCTGTGAGCTTAGGGAATGATGTCTTTTCTTCTACTTAATGTAATTATGATTACACAGAGTTCTTGGCAGGGTCTGCAATCCTTTCTTTCTGTCTAGGGAATAGAGCTGACACAGAGTTCATCCAGAGCACCCATCCTCAGCTAAGAAGCACTATCTCCTTCAGGTATATTGGGCTTCTCTCATCATGCTGTGGTGAATGGGTTCAACTTCTAACTCACCACCTGCTAACAACTTGCTGTATACTGCTCTGGTTTATGATAATTTAGTAAAGGTGTTTTGCCTTTGTACTTTTAATTCTGTTAGTCTATCCACTGCCTGGATGAATTGAATGCAGAGTTGTGATCTGTGTGCATATAGAAGTGAACAGATATTGTGGGAATCCCAAACTTCCTGTGATTTATTTTTTATTTTATTTTTATTAATTTTTTATACATGTCTCCCCATGCCCCCCCTCCCTCCCAGGCATACCCCAACCCCCCCAGTGTCTATGTTCATTGGTTATGCTTATATGCATGTATACAAGTCCTTTGATTGATCTCTTATCTACCTCACCTAACTTTAATCTTCCTGCTATAATTTCACAGTCTGTTTGAGGCTTTACTGCCTCTGTATCTATCCTTTTGTACATCAGTTTATAATGTTATTTATTATCCACCAATGAGTGACATCATGTGATGCTTCTCCTTCATTGATTGGCTTATTTCACTTAGCATAAGGCTCTCCAGTTCCATCCAGGTTGGTTGCTGCAAATGGTAAGAATTCCTTCTTTTTAATGGCAGCATAGAATTCCATTGTGTAGATGTACCACAGTTTTCTGATCCACTCATCTGCTGACGGGCACCTAGGCTGTTTCCAAATTGTAGCTATTGTAAATTGTGCTGCTATGAACATAGGGGTGCATAAATCATTTTGATTGGTATTTGTGATTTCTTAGGATAAATTCCTAAGAGTGGGATTACAGGGTCAAATGGGAGATCCATTTTTAGTTTTTTGAGGAAACTCCATACTGTTCTCCACAGTGGCTGTACCAGTCTGCATTCCCACCAACAGTGCACAAGGGTTCCTTTTTCTCCGCATCCTCGCCAACACTTGTCGTTTGTTGATTTGTTGATGATTGCGATTCTGACCGGTATAAGATGGTATCGCATTGTCGTTTTGATTTGCATCTCTCGGATGATTAATGATTTTGAACATGTTTTCATGTGTCTCTTGGCCTTCCTCCTGTCATCTTTCGAAAAGGTTCTATTTAGGTCCGTTGCCAATTTTTTTATTGGATCGTTCATCTTCCTTTTATTAAGTTGTATAAGTTGGCTATAGATTTTGGAGATTAAACCTTTATCAGTGCTAACATTTGCAAATATGTTCTCCCATACAGTGATCTTTCTTGTTGTTTTGTTGATGGTTTCTTTTGCTGTGCAAAAGCTTTTTATTTTAATGTAATCCCATTTGTTCATTTTTTCTTTAGCTTCCATTGCCTTGGAGCAGTATCCGTGAAGAAGTTCTTTCGGCATATATCGGAGATTGTGTTGCCTGTGGATTCCTCTAGTATTTTTATGGTTTCCCTTCTAATGTTTAAGTCCTGTATCCATTTTGAGTTTATTTTTGTATTTGGCGTAAGTTGGTGGTCCAGTTTCATTTTTTGCATGTATCTGTCCAATTTTCCCAACACCATTTATTGAAGAGGCTATCTTGGCTCCATTGAGTATTCATGCCTCCTTTGTCAAATATTAGTTGAGCATAGTGGTTTGGGTGGATATCTGGGTTCTCTATTCTATTCCATTGGTCTATATGTCTGTTCTTGTGCCAGTACCAGGCTGTTTTGAGAACAGTTGCTTTGTAGTATAGCTTGAAATCTGGTATTGAGATCCCACCTACTTTATTCTT
>PVJN01018747.1:0-38594 GCA_004026805.1 Lasiurus borealis
CAGGAAGTCTGTATAAGTATAACACATTTCCAGTAAATACAGTGGTTGATTAAGATTTTTGGAAATACCAGGGCTAGGGAGGGAAGGGGGAAGGGGAAGAGGTTAGGGGAAAGCACCTTTGAGTGACAGGTTTTCCATACTGAAGTAAGTCTTTTCAACAGTCTAGCTCCTATTAAGCAGTAGTTCCTTGCTTTTGGCAGTATTAATTCTTCATGGCAGTTTTTGCAATTACATATTTTTATGGTTTATTAAAGATCCTTTTTAAACTTCTGTTCCTATTCATTTACAAAATAGCTTATTTTCATTTTATATTAAAGTATTATTAAGAAGCCTGGCTCTTAACTGGCAGTTAATAGTAATAGTCTACATTTCACAGGAGTCTACAGATTAAGTGTTTAAATATGGCTGTGATGATAATCCAGGTTTCAAAGTAAGATAATCGTTATTAATCCTGGCAGTATAATGAAACTGCTTTGTGGATATTATGAGCTGAAATACTTTTGGCTAAGAAAAATGTGACGTAAAAACATTTATTGTCAAACTTGATATACCTATAAATCACTTTGTTAAAATGCAAATTCTATTTTAGTGGGTCTGGAGTGAGGTCCTATAATCTGTGTTTCTTACAAGCTTCTGGGTTATACTAGTACTACTGTCAGTGGTTTTAAGCCCACAGTGAGTGACATGAGTACAAAGAATTCACAGTTGAAACTTTATAATCATAGTATTTAAAAATATGTTTTTTTTTAATCAAAAATCAACAGCATAAGTAATTTATCAACAGCTGGTCTAAGGAATATACAAATAACCATGGTCAGTATACCTAGAAATAATCATTAAGATATTTCCTTTTAAGAAAGAAAAAATTATTTGTCCCAATACACCATAAGTTGTGGGTTCAATCCCCAGCTGGAGCATATACAAAAATAAATCAATGCATAAATAAATGGGACAAATTAATGTTTCTCTTCCCCCTTTTTCATTTTCAAAATCAATAAAAAAATAAATAAAATGAGGATCATAATATGTAGTTTGTTTAAAAACAGGAGTTTTATTTCATTAAATATTTGTAAATGAGATGTTCAGTGATTATACTGTAACTTAATTATAATTCATTGAATATTAAAGTTTCTAAATTTGAAGCTACACTGAAGGGAATATGTTGGTATCTATATATTTATATATACTTTACCTCTCTATTTAGGTATATTTCTAGAAATAAAATTATTCAATAAGGAATGACATTTAAATTTTAATAACACTAGTCTTTTTATTAAAATTTGTTATTTTACCTGGAATTTGATGCTGAGCCTTTTGCCAGCCTATTTGCTATTTTCTGTCTTCTTTTTGTAATTTGCACTGATTCAAATGTTGTTAAAACACTTTTTTTTTCACCATTGTTTATGCCTGTTGAACATTTTCGTCATGGAATATATCAAATTTTCAAGTATAAAGATGAACTTGTGTCTATTCTGAATTAGTTTACCTTGTTAATTTTTAAAAAAGAAATGATATGCTTTTCCTACCTTTCCACATAGATAACATCTTGAAGTTGGTATGCCATGTTTTTATTTTTACTATATATAGTTTTTGGTTTATCTCCATGTAGATTGTTTAGTCATTTAATTGGCTGTCTGGTATTTCATTGTGTATGATCCTTAATTTATCCAGTCCTCCTGAGTTGTTTAGGCTATTTTCTGTTCTATGCCCTTAAAATATCACTATAAACAGTATCCATGTACATGTTTCTTTTTGAATATAGATTTAGTTGGGTAAAGAGAGAAGTGTGGGAGCACCTTCTACCTTAGTAGATATTACCAAACTGTTCTCCCCAATACTATTGTTCATTTTAAATGAAGACAGAATGTATTTTAGCAATGATCTTACCAAGTTAATCTTTTAAGTCTGATTATAAACAGTAAATGATATATACTTCAGAGTGGTTTTGAAAATTAAGAGTTACATTTTACACCAATCATTTCTATCCTGTTTTTCTCCAGAAACCCTGTGATGTGTTGTTTTTTTTTTTTTTTTAAATCTAGGTTTAGTTTAAAGTACTTCGTAAATTAACATTCAGATGAATGCTGTAAAAATAATACAAAATGCAGTGCTATTGTTAATCATTGATTATTCTTTGACATTTTACTCCAACTCATTTTTTTTCTTCTTCCCATTTCAGGTGTTCTAAACCACTTTTCTTGAACCGGTGAATATTCAAAGAGAGATAAATCTGAAGCCTGTACAAAAAGCTTATCCTATAACATGTGCCATACTATACAAACTTCTGCTTTTGTCAGTCCTTAACATCTACCTCTCTGAATTTTCATGAATTTCTATTTCACAAGAATGATTATTTTATATACACTGGCAGCAGCATACAAATAAAATACTTAGTATAAAAAATACTTTTGCCTAATTATTGGTAATACACTATGTAGTAGTTTGTTTTGAACACCTAAATTAAATGGCAATTTTCCCATTGTCATTATGGGTTGTGTTTAGCATTTGTTCTACCAATTCTTCTCATATAACTTTATGCCATACATTTGCAAAACTGCTAGATAAAAAAGGTAAGGGTTAGAAGAAAGTTGCTACTACTAGTTTCTCCTCATGAGTCATTTACAGGGCTAGCTTTGTTTTAATAATAAATATAAACTCCTTTGTGGGCTTACCACTATACCTAAGTTGTTTACTTTATCTCCTACCTCCTAATAATAACAGTAGAGAAAAGACTGGATGTAAAAATTCCATTAGAAGATATAAGAAAAACTTGAGAGCTTCAGAGCTTGAGACTATTCCTGGAGTACTACACAGAGTAATGATGTATAATGTAGTAAGAAAACGGGAACCAAAGATAGAATTCAATAATTTGCAACTTTGCTTTAAGTATTGGTAAACCATTTTGCCTAAAAATTTTTATCCTTTGGAGAGGCTTAAGGAAATGTCAAAACATTCCAGACACGTGGTCTCCCCATCATTCTGAAAACCCAGTTAAAAACTCTGTGCCAGATCCAAGGGAGTCTGATAGAAACCAGTGGGTTGGTTACAGTCTATCTACCGAGCATTGTGTTTTCCTCTAGTCCACATGTACCATGGAAGTGTACCTGGTAGAGGGGTGGGGAAAGCCTAAGAAGGGGTCCATGGGGAAAAAAGAGGACATGAAATACTTTCAGCAATAAAGATTTAAGAAAAAAATGCATTTGGGAGTTAGATTGAGTCTTGATTCCAATTTAAATTAGTTACTAAAAAAAAAAAAAAAAAATTCCAGGAAATTAAATTGTAACGTAAACTCGCACCAAAATGACTTTTATTTGTATTTCTACGGAAACAGTGAGTAGTAGTAATTCATGGTACTCAGTAATTTGTCCAGAAACGAAAGAAAGTATATGAATTCAGTAAATGCCATTTTGAAGAGTCTTCTGTTACAAATTTAAGATAGGCCTGTTCTGCAAAATTCAATACTGTTCCTTCAGTATTTTATAAGTGGAATTTTCTTCTATTTGTATCCATTTCCCGGGGCTGAAAGTAAGGGGGTAAACAAAAGTTAGCACACAATCTAAGGATAAAAATGCTAAAAATTGTCACTGAAGTATCAGTCTTCAGGTTTAATATAAAAGGTGTTGGAAATTATAGTTCCAATAGGTTTTATACAATTTTATACAATTTTAAAATAAAAATCGCAATGCTACTTATTAGATAGAAAATAGTTCTCAAGCATGCACCCAAATATGGATGACAAGCTTATGAAGAGGTTGCTGGGTCCAATTCAGTAAATCTATGGCCCAACAATTTTTCATCTTAAAAGTTTCTAGGTGATGCTTCTGGTCCTACTTTGAGAACCATTAATATTTAGAATACTTCAAATGAACCAGGATTAATCACCAGAGCCAAATAACACATCAGAGAATGGTTCTTATAGCTCATGAGGGAAGACATTCAGAAGTATAACTTGAGGTAGAACAACCCAAAGCTTAAAAAGTACACAATTTCTTTCTCATACCATACTTAAAATTAAAATCATCGAAATGGCTTTTAAAGAGTAAGCTCATACCTTATGGACCCATTCATATTCACCATATTTAGAATCAAAGGTTCCTTTCTGAAGAGATCTTAATTTCAAGGTAAAACGTGGTCCAAGTTCCTGAATTCCCACTTTCTTTTCACTCTTGAATATGTATCTTCAAAGGTTAAAAAAAAAAGTTGAGGAAATTAGTCTGCATTAACCCAACTGTTAGTTCTTTAACGTTTATGATGGTTGAAAATATATTTCAAAATACATTAGAAAACAGGTTTATCTTGAAAGGTATTTCATGATTAAAAGTCCAAGGAGTTTAGGTACCTTCCTCACCTGTGAAATCTGAAGAAGATATAATCCCGTTGATTGTGGAATGTGGCAACCTGCCTTCCGATAAACTGAGGGTTGTGGGGAAATAGAGATGCAAACATTCGTCCAACAGAATGACCCAGCCGTGTTGTAAAATTATTCAGAATTATTTCCGGTACATGTTCTGTGGGGTCTTTGCCTCTTCTCTAGAAAAACCACAAATTTATTAGCAAAACTATATCATTGCAATTTTAAGTTTTATAATTCCCATGACAAATATAAATATGTCTCAATGACAACCACAGATGGCTTACTACATCCATGAAGTAAGATGTATCAAAGTATTTTTTAAGCTGTAAAGGCACCAAAAAGGAAGTTCTAGGAAAGTTAACATTTCACAGTAATGAAAGCTATTGCCATAACTTACAATAGTCTCATAAGAAACCTGCCAGTAGATAAAACTGTTGCTTTAATCAGGATACCAAATGCAATTATTAAAATCAAGCAGCTGTTTAAGTTAGTCTGCTTAAAAGCAAAAACTAGGAGGAGACCAAACTTACCTTAATTTCTTTACGCAGACGAACACTGCTCATTTTAAAATGAGCAGTTGGTCCATTTGGCAAGTGACTCAGAATTAATCCATCTGTTCACAAAGCTAAGAACATATTGAACTCGAATCTAAATCTTGAATTGTTTAAAGAATTGATCCTCAAAGGCTCCTAAAATCTGTAGCTAGGTGAATAGGTGGGTGCATGCATTCCTCTGGGTTAATGAAGGTTTTCTTACTAAGCCTCAATCTCAAGACATATAAATCAACATAAGTCTTGCTGAAAAAATGGATTAACCTATTGTCCTACTTTTTCTCTTTTCACAATATTTATAAATACCTCATCAACCACTTCTACAGGGTGTTTTGAATATTCAATTAAAGTATGTGAAGCAACTAATGTCCACTACTCTAGCAGGAATGATAAGATGAATGGATTCTAGAGTAACTATAGCACTGTAAATATAAGTTTACCTCCATGTTAGAGGCCTTTAACCCTAAAAATGCACTTTTATATGTTTGTATATATACATTTTATGTTTGTAAGATTAGGATATGCTGTCAGCTTTGAATTCATCTCACAAAACCAGAGACTCCTAAGTTCTCTTCTTGATAGAAACAAGCTCTTATTCTTGGGATTACTATACCACAAATTAAAGTTATTAATAGCCATTTACTGATTGTATGCCATGAAAAGAATTAATAGTGCTACAGACTCTAAACTACAAATGAAATATAAGATACCTACCTAGCAGGATTAGAAGTCCAAGGGCTTTAAAGGTCCTGGATGCAGCAAATTAAGATTACTACCTATACAATATTCCTGTTAGAGCACAACCTGATTTTTTGGAATGCTGAACCTTGAGATGAGAATTAGATTGTTTTAAAATATTTTTACATAATATTAGTTTTATAAAACATACAGTCTTTATAATGGGATCAATACTCCCAATTATCCAGAGTAGAAGCTATGGTTATCTTACATCTCTTCCTCTCCCACTAAATCCTACTGTTTACATAAGTTCCTCACTTTTACATCTCTCCCTTATTGTTACTGTCTTAGTTGATGTCTTTGAGATTTCCCACCTATATTATTAAAACAGTAGCCTGGCTGGTCTGACCTCTCCAACAGTTTAAGTACATTTACTACTACAGACTGTAAATCAAGCCTGGATTTAGGCCTTGGTTATAAAACCAAGTAACAAGCTATGGGGCTTAACTATGTCACTATATGCACCAGTTCCTCAGATGCTAGAGAAAAAAACAAACTAGATACCTTGATTCTTGACAGCTACAGCTAAGTTCTAGCCACTCTCATCAGCCTCATCCACAGATAAAAAAACATCGATCTAACACTCCATGTGGTTCCAAGCTATCTTTCTAACCTGTCTTCTCATGGTGTTTCCTGATAGGCAGCGATACAATCTCTCACATATCATACACATTTTTTCTTTAACTCATGCTATTTCAAATAGCTTCAATAGTTTACTCATCCAATAACACCCAATTCAAATGCCACCTCATTTTACATAATAAAATTAAGATCTAAATCTCAGTTCTCACTGTTACTATAGCACTTATCATTTAATTGAGTTATAGTCACATAAATGTCTTCTCATCTAATCCATCAGCTCTTGAAAGATCTGTTTCTGACAGATACTAGTGCCTACCACATAGCAGATTATCAGTAAATGTTTGAATTCTTCTTTTCAAAGATTCACCACAGGTTCAACTTCATGATACACAGTCAAAATTATTTCTGTATCATTTGCACATTGAAAAAAATCAAATCTTATAAGGGGGTTAAGAGATAAGTCATTTCTTGCAAATTAAGTCAGGACTTGAATACTTTCTAGAACATTCTTACTAAATGTGGTTTGTGTCAGAAGCAAACTACAAAATTCAAACTTACTAATTCCTGTACAAAAAGTTTGTTATTGCTAATATCTAATATCAACCATGCAAAATATAAGCCTTCCTTAAAAAACAAAGGATACTTGGTGTTTTACGATCTTCATTAATAACGATCAGATCTGTGAAATCTCTTGAGATGCACTGAGGAATAATTCTTTTCAGAGCCAGTCCTCTTCTGTAGTAAACATGTGAGTTTGGTATAACTGTGGAAAGCTGTTCACAGAGTCGTACTGTTCTCTGCAAAACAAAATAACAAAAATCCTCAAAAATGAAAAGAATAAAAATCTTACGTGATATATATTTATCAGGAAAGGCATAATGATTATTATAAGACAATGTTATAATAGAGACTACCGCTTGGATAAGAGTGAAATCTGAACAGTTCCATCCTTTACCAAAGGCTGATTATCCTAAAGCAGTGGTTCTTATTTGGGAGTGATTCAGGGAACCTTTGGCAATGTCTAGAAACATTTTTGGTGATTATGACTGGAGTTCAGGATGGCTGGTACTGGTGGTATCTAGTGGATAGAGATGAAGGATGCAACTAAGCATCCTATAATGAGCAGGACAACCCCCATAACAAAAAATTATACTTCCCAAATGTTAACAATGCTGAGGTTGAAAAACCTTATTCTGAAGAATCAGGCTTAGAAATCTTACATTGTATTAAACAATATTACATTTTATTTAGTTTATTCACAGGCATCAGGCAATTTCTAACTCTTCTGAACAGAGTTCCTTTAAATAGTCAAAGTAATAAAAGAAAATCAGGAATTCAAGAACTATACTAATTAATGTATTTATTACCCCATGAGGTCTATCCGATGTTGTAATGAGAATCTTGGGAGAAGTTTGTCTGTTGAAATAAGAAGCAAATTCATCTGTAGCTTCATCATAAGCAACCTAAGAACAGAAAAACAAGTAAATCTTATATCAAATACTCTACTGGCCAAAATTTTAATAGTTCTAGAAGGATTCTATGACAGTGACTATCTAGCTGATAGGTATTTAAAGAAGGCCTAGAAGGGACTTACATTAATGGCAATATGAAGAAGTTAGGGGAAAAAAAAAGTTGGGGATTTCCTCTTTGTAGAATCCTACATAATAAGGAATATACAAATTTGCCCTCATACCCTCACAAGATAGCTGTCTACAACCAGACTAGCAGGGGGGTTAGTGAGGGACAACCAAATGACTGAACAAGCAGGCTGGTGGGGGGTCAGTTAGGGAAGATCAGGCTGGCGGGGGGGAGGGGGGGCAATTGGAGGTGACCAAGCCAGCAGGGGGGGCAGTTAGGGGCGATCAGGCCCACACACAAAGGAAGTGAGGGGCGATCCGGCTGGCAGTGGGGAGGCAGTTAGGGGTGACCAGGCAGGCAGGTGAGTGTTTAGGACCCAGCGATCCAGGATTGTGGCGAAATATCCTGGATTGGAGAGGGTGTAGGCTGGGCTGAGGGGAGCCTCCCCCGCCCAATTTGCACGAATTTTGTGCACTGGGCCTCTAATAAAATTATAAAGCTGGAGTAAGTCGTCAAAAAACAATTTCAGGGCACAAACTGAAACCTGTTTATCAGTGAAAAATTGCTACAGTGGTAGCCAAGAGTATCAGGAATCTTCCCATAGCCATTCTTTCCCCCATCAACTTGGTCAGTGAAAACAGGAACCCTAGGTTTGATGGTAGGCAAGAACCAGAAATCTTGTATCAATTTAGGGTATGTCTGTGAAAACCCTAGCTTTGCCAGTCCAAGATTACAAGTCCACCTCAGGAAAAGTGTGAAAATTTAAAGAAGCCACACATTTAAAGAAAAGTTCTGGAAGTGAAAGAGCCATAGAGAGACAGACATAATCTCTCCACAGATCTGAGTAAGAATCCAGCATACATGATAAGGCAAAGGAGATTTGAGAACTGGCTGCACCTCTGAAACAATCCTCAACCCAACACTGCTTAGTTGGCAGAAGCTATGTCAGTCTTAGTGGCTCAAGGTATCTCAGCTTCTGTCTAAATGATTGGCGGACCATTAAGCCACACAAACACAGGGTAATCCTAGAGAGTCAGTTTCAAAATAACAAAACTGAGTAGAGACATAGTGGAATTGTCAGGTAGACAGATTCCACATTTTAGTTCTAGGCAAATTACTAAAAAAAAGAACAACAACCCTTATGAAATAAAATAATCCAGAGTTATTGCAATAAAATGTCCTGTTTTCAACCAAAAATTAAATATTCAAAGAAACAGGAAAATATGATTTACAATCAGAAAAAAGCAGTGAATAAAAATTCACTCTGGGCCCAATAATGAATTTAACCAACATTTCAAAGCAGCTATAATAAATATATTCACAGAATTAAAGATATGGATTTAAAAGCAGATCAATGAACTAAAAAAGATTAATAAATATCCAATCTGAAGAACAGAGATATCAATCTCAGAAAAGGGAGCAAAGTGGGAGCAAGTTGGAGGACAATGTTAACCATTTCAACCCTGTTAGAAATAGAGTCCCAGAAAGAGAGGCATGAAATGGGCAGAAAAAAAAATTGAAGAAATAATGGCTGAAAACTCCCCCAATTGATGGAAAACTAACTTGGTCTCCAAGCTCAACAAACTACAAGTAGGATTAAAAGAACAATATCTGGCCAAGACCGGTTTGGCTCAATGGATAGAGCATCGGCCTGCGGACTGAAAGGTCCCGGGTTCGATTCCGGTCGGGGGCATGTACCTTGCTTGCAGGCACATCTCCACTGTGGGGCGTGCAGGAGGCGGCTGATCGATGTCTCTCTCCCATCGATGTTTCTGACTTTCTATCTCTCTCCCTCTCTGAAAAAAATCTGTAAAAAATCAATAAAATATATTAAAAAAAAAAAAAAAGAACAATATCTGAACACATTAGAGTCAAACTGCTAAAAGGCAAATCACAGAAAATTTTTAAATATCAGAAAATAAATCATGCACAAGGAATTCTATACCCTAAAAAAATGTCTTTAAAAAATGAAGGTAAGCCCAGCTAGCCTGACTCAATGGTTGAGTGTCCACCTAAAAATCAGGAGGTCATAGTTCCTTCCATTCCTAATCAGGGCACATGCCCTGGTTTTGGGCTCTATCCCGTGTGGGGCATGTAGGAGGCAGCCAATCAACGATTCTCTCCCTCTCACTTCCTCTCTGGGGGGTTGGAGGGAACACACACACACACACACACACATTTTAATGAAAGTAAAATAAGCACATTTTCAGATAAATGAGAATGGAGATAATTTGCTCTCAGATTTGCTATAAAAACGAAGATTTAAGATAATCATACAAGATGAAAGATAATGAAACTAGATGGTAACTCAAATCCAGAGGAAGGAAATAAGAAATGGTAAGCATGAAGGTAAACACGTAACATTATGTGTGTGTGTGTGTGTGTGTATGTGTAGACATATTTAATTTCTTTAAAAAAATAGTTCAAAGCAGTAATCACAACAGTATACCACAAAAACAGAAGTAGTGTATTTGATGATAACAGTACAAATAACAGTGGAGGAAAGGAAGCTATAAGGGTATAAATCTGCTATATTTTGCCATAATTATGTCAGTATTTCCTTGAAGTGTAGTGTGATAAATTAAAAGTGCATGTTGTAATTCCTAAAGCAACCATTAAAAAAAGATCAAGAAGAATAAAATAGCACACCAAAAATATCTGTTTATTAAAAAAGGAAGCAGTAAGGAAGAAAAATAAGACATTTGCAAAGAAACAAAACTGTTAATGGATTGAAAGTAAGAAAAAGTTATTTGCAGAAATGATTTCTTTAAACATGAAATGAAAACAATATTCAGACAATTAAAAAAATCACTATTACAAATCAATTGCATTTTTGTAAGTCAGCAAATAAAATGTCCTTCAGAGATGTGTCTTACAATAAGAAAAAAAAAACATAATGTAACCGGGAATAGTGTAAAACTTATACAAATTATGGAACTTATTGGAAGGCATTTTCAGTAAAGAAAGTCTGATAAAGCTGTATTTAGAGAGACAGCCCTTCCCAACCGATCTTATTAGTGCAACTTAAAATTTTATACAGAAGATCAAAATACCAGGACACTTCTGAAGAATGAGATTTGAGGGTAGGGGTGTGAAGAAGAGTCTTATAATGAAGCTAAACAATTAAGAAAGTGAAGAACTGATACATAGAGTCAAGATGGTGGGAAGGTAAAGCCCATCCTGACCACTATATATGAAATTGCAACTCAAACCAATAGAAAAATGGGCAAGAGACATGAACAAATAATTGATTAGAAAGAAAGAAAAAAAAAGTATGTTCAGTCCAGCCAGAGTGGCTCAATGGTTGAGTGGTGAGCCATGAACCAGGAGGTCACAGTTCCATTACCAGTCAGGGCACATGTCAGTTGCGGGCTCCAAACCCAAGAGGGGCCATGCAGGAGGCAACTGATCAATGATTCTCTCTCATCATTAATGTTTCTATCTCTTCCTCATTGATCTCTCTGAAATCAATAAAAATTAAAAAAAAAAGAAAATATATTCAACCTCATTTTTAACAAGAGAACAGCAAGTTAAAACTACATTGAGATATAATTTCTCACTTATCAGACTGGAAAAAATTATTTGTAATTACAAAATCTAGATTCAAAGTTTGAAGAGTAACATTTATTTACATAACCTGAAAATATTTATTAATTTATTACAAAGGGAAAAATTGTAGTTATAATGGAAGAAACTTGGTAGGCATTTTAATAAAAAGTGGTAAAAGTTAACATAACCAGTAATGGGAAAGTCACTAATACACGAGTCCTGATAAGAGGCACTGAAAAGAACATCACATCACATTCATAGTATTTGTGAGCAAACCTCCAAATCATTTTTATCGACATTCTAGAACACTACCTGGTCTGTACTCTTCAAACATGTCAATGTCATTAAAAGCAAATAATGTCTGAGGAACTGTTCCAAATGAATGGAGGTTAAAGAGTCATTATCCTATCTAATAAAAGAGTAATATGCAAACTGACCATCTACTACAACACACAAAGTGGTCACTCCCATGTGGTCAAAGATGGCTGCCCCCATGTGGACACAAGATGGCTATCACAAGATGGCCAGCAGTAGAGGGCAGTTGTGGGCAATCAGACCAGCAGGGCAGGGAAGTTGGAAGGAACCAGGCCTGCAGGGGAGGGCAGTTGGGAGGAAGCAGGCCAGCAGGGAAGGGCGGTTGGGGGTGACCAGGACAGCAGGGGAGGGCAATTATGGGTGACCAGGCTGGTAGGAAAGGGGAGTTGGGGGCAACCAGACTGGCAAGGGAGGGCAGTTAGGGGTGACTGGGCCAGCAAGGGAGGACAGTTAGGGGCAACCAGGCTGGTAGGGGAGGGCAGTTAGGGGCAATCGAGCTGGCAGGGGAGCGGTTAAGCATTGATCAGGCTGGCAAGCAGAAGCAGTGAGGGGTGATCAGGCAATCAGGCAGGCGAGTGGTTAGGAGCCAGCAATCCTAGATTGTGAGAGGGATGTCCCAGAATGGAGAGGGTGCAGGCTGGGCTGAAGGACAACCCCCAACTGTACACAAATTTTGTGCATCAGGCCTCTAGTAATAGAATAAAATGCATGAGTTTGGATTTTTCTTTTGCTAAAAATGACATAATTGGGACACCTGGTAACATTTGAATAAGCTATACAAATTAGACAATGTTAATTGTCTGATTTTTATAACTCTATGCTGTGCTTATTTAAAAAATACACTTGGTTATTAGGTAAAACATTCTAAAAGTATTTAGGAGCAAAGAGGCTTCATGTCTGCCACTTACTCTCAAGCATTTAAGAAAGAATATAAATGAAAGCCAAGTATGGTACAATTTAACATTTAGGAAATCTGGATGAAGGAAATATACAAACTCCTATTTTTCTTATTAAGTCTCAAATTATGTAACATATATTTCATATATACATAAAACTGCAAACTCTACTTCAGTTAGTCCTAAATCTCCTTTACCCTATTTGCTAACTCTAATAACCTACCATCTGCTAACATATCACAATTTACTTATTTTATTATGTTCACTGTTTGTCTCTCCTCCTAAAATATAAGCTCTGGGGATGGGCAGAAATTTTGTGTGTATATGTATGAGAGTGTTTGCATTGAATAATCCCAAGTCCCTAAAACAAATCCCAATACATAGTAGGAAATAAATAAAACATTTGGTAGAAGACTGACTGACTGACTGAATGACTATATTAGGAGACATGTAAAAGAACTATGATAAAAAGCATTGTTTAAAAACAAACATAACAAAATTTTAATATATATATACACATTTTAAAAACCTTGATTCTCTGACTATACAATGAATTTTTTTAAAGGAAAAATGTGAAAAGTAGGTTTTGTAAAACCAAGAGGTTTTTATAAGGACACAAAAAATACCATAAAATATTATCCTTAATTATCAAAATGTTTAACAGGTGAGAAATACTTTATATATCAAAATGAGAAATACTTTATATATCAAATGACATATAAAAAAGTATTATATAGAGATTAAATGACAAAAAGTAAAACATAATAGATTTCTAGATCAATTACTGCCTTTCTATAAAATTACTGGGAAATTTCATATTAAACAATCTAAAGCAAATAAGATAATATGCCAAAATTATAACTGAATCAGTCCATTATATGAATTCATCTGTCAGTTTTTTAAATTAAACATCAACATACGAAAAGATAATTTATCAAGTGTGGCCATCCAAGTTTATTTAAGACTTTTAATATTACCTCTTCATCATTAGGGTCTACTGTGGTTTCATCATATACTCGCTGGTTGTCAATGGTCTTGGGTACAGGCTTTGGTGGAGCCTAAATAAAAGAAAGAAAGATTAAGGCTTTGGTGGAGCCTAAATAAAAGAAAAAAGATGAAGAAGCATTTTTATATAAATAATTTTTAAGTTGAAGAAGCATTTTTATATAAATAATTTTTCATTATAGTTAAGAAGAATAATAGAAATTTATAAACAATCCAAAACACAATCTGTTTCTCATTTCAACCCACTGCTATATCAATCCTAATAACAATACTGAGTGCCGAAACCGGTTTGGCTCAGTGGAAAGAGCGTCGGCTCAGTGGAAAGAGCGTCGGCCTGTGGACTGAAAGGTCCCAGGTTCGATTATGGTCAAGGGCATGTACATTGGTTGCGGGCACATCCCCAGTAGGGGGCATGCAGGAGGCAGCTGATCGATGTCTCTCTCTCATCGATGTTTCCAACTTTCTATCCCTTTCCCTTCCTCTCTGTGAAAAATCAATAAAAATATATTAAAAAAAATAAAATAAAATTTATTTTCCTTTAAAAAAAAAAAACAATATTGAGTAAAAGGCTTTTTAATTATCTGAGCAGAAACATACATGTACAAAAAGAATTTCCAATAAAAAAATTTCCAATTAAAACCCTCAGAAGTAGCAGGGAGAAAAATAATGGTCAAAAAAACTACACACTAAAAATAAAAGTTATCAAACAAAACGAAAAAAATTACAAAAATACATATACATGTAGCTTTGTCCCAATATTTCAAAAAAGCTATTAAGAAATATATAACAAAAGCTACAAATCAAATCTATCTGTTGAACTAGTAATTCTAGAATGGGGATTTATGGTAAGGAATGAAAAGGGGGGGCAATTTACACAAAGAAAGATGTAGTATCACTTTCGTTAATAGAAATGAACATCGAATAGATAGGACAAAGTCCAACAACATAAATGGAATACCATTACAATCAGCAATCATGCATACTCAGCTTAGATCAAAAACTGTGTAAATGAAATGGTATGGATCAGGAATACAGAACTGTAAACATACATTAACTAAAATGAATTCAAAGTATATGTACACTAGCAGAGATAGAAGCTTGAGTTGATGATCCATTTAAGGTTTTATTTTTATTATTCTATGAAGCAAATACTAAGTTTTAAATCATCTTGTGAAGGAGGCAGTTCTAAGAAGTTACCTTTCAGTACAAAAAAAAACACAACCCAGAATGGCGATATTTTCAAATGGTGATCAGCATATTAATTTTCTGTAATTGATTATTGAGAACTAAAAAGATAGAATACTGCTTGATAGAATTTTGCAGGTCAGAAGAGCCTAATATTGGCAATTTCATGTTATTTAATCTAATACTATTAAGAGAATGCATGAAAAAGCAGAATGTTTCAGCCTTTATATTTTTCCTTTCTTCAAAATCACTTATCCTTTCTAATTACCTCATCGTAAGAAATTGGAAGGGGGAAGAGTTGTACGTTTTTAAAAATTTGCAAGTATAAAATATAACCTAGAACAAACTATAAATGAAATGAAGCCAAATAAAAATAATTTAGCTGTGCAATAATGTGGAAGTATTTAGTAGTTCTTTTTAAAAATTTCAATAGAAAGATTTCACTTATGATCAATATCACAAAAAAATAGCCAAATGCTTCTTGATGCAGTATCTCTGCTCTCTTCTTTGATACAATCTATCCAGGCATATCATCTTCCTTCCATTCCCCCTTCTCACTCTTCATAGACTGCTATTATGTGACAGCTCTCATTCTTATTCACCCAGTCCTTTAACAGAAGAGGGTTTGTCTGACAAAGAACCTTTGCTTCAAATCTCAAGATCTCTAGCTCTAAATTAGAGTGCTTCACCCATTCCCAAAGTCAAGGAGATGTATATGTCTCTACTTCTCAAACACATAAAGTAAAATAAGCAAGTCAAAATATACATAATCTTTATGTTAAAAATTTAAAAACATTCAAAACATCACCATTGTGCTTGTTTGGGAACACATACATAGTGAAAGTAATAAAGAAGTGCATGGGAACAGTAAACAGCAATTTCGTTGAGTGGTTACCTCTGGCAAAAAAACAATCACAAACACAAGGGACTTGGAACATTATTTGCTAATGCAATATTTCTTGAGCTGAGTAAAGGGTAAAAATGAGTTTACTATATTGTTTTTATACATTTGAAATACTTCATAATAAATTTTAAAAGAATGTCATTCAACATAAATATCAGGAAGCATTCCTTAAGATAGAAAACAGATGGCTACAGATTTTCTTTACCTTGTCACCAAGAGCTTCTCTCTCTTTTTTAAGTTTTTTCTTAGCTGCTAACTTTTCCTAAAGGGTTTAAGAAAAAAAGAATGAGATCATTAGTTAGATCACAAACACACTGAAACTACAAATTACTAATGCTAACAATACTTACACTGAATAATCTTTCTAAATTATTAAAATTAAAATGTTGACAGATTTTCATACCTAAGTTACTGTAAAACAAGTGAACTGAACAATCAATATGATTTCTGTAACAATAATTTTGCTTCTTAAAAAAACAAAATGTAAGTCAACCAACTTTTTGAATATTTAAAATTTCACCAACTTTATCTTTTCACATAATTTGTAAAATCTCAAATTACGTGAAAATGCACAATGTATACTTAACAAATTTTTGCTGTTCCCCACCTCCCCCTTGCATTTCTAATAAGTTGCATCCTACAGAAAAACATGGCTATGCTGGTTGTTTCTCTAGGAAGGTACTAAAAATAAATGGGAATGGGGATTTGTTTTCAGGTTGCTTCCAATAACAGCATCATTAGCTATCCATATATTTTATAATCAAAATATGTTTTTAAACTTATTATTTACAAGTTAAGACTGTTTGTATTGTGAATGTGTATATTTTGGAGATTTCTGAACAGAATTCTTAATTCACAATAGAAAATATTTTCCCTCACAATTTCAAGTGTACCAACATCAGAATTGTAGGGGTGACAGAAGAAGAGAGAGAGCAAAATACTGAAAACCTATTTGAAGAAATAATGACTGAAAACTTCCCACATTTGGTGAAAGAAATAGACTTACTATTTCTGTCCAGGAAGCACACAGAACCCCATATAAAAGGAATCCAAAGAGGACTACACCAAGACACATAATTAAAATACCAAGAGCAAAAGACAAAGAGAGAATATTGAAAGCAGCAAGAGAAAAATAGTTCATTACCTACAAGGGAGCACCCATATGACTGTCAGCTGATTTCTCAACAGAAACGATGCAGGCCAGACGGGAGTGGCAAGAAATATTCAAAGTGATGAATAGCAAGAACCTATAACTAAGAATACTCTATCCAGCAAAGCTATCATTCAGAATTGAAGGGCAGACAAAGAGTTTCACAGATAAGAAAAAGCTAAAGGAGTTCATCAACACCAAACAAGTATTATATGAAATGCTGAAAGGTATTCTTTAAGAAGAGGAAGAAAAGGTAAAAGATAAAAAATTATGAACAACAAATACATACCTATCAACAAGTGAATCTAAAAATTAAGTGAATTAAAAATCTAATTAACAGAATAAACTGGTGAATATAATAGAATCAGGAGCACAGAAAGGGAGTAGACTGATAATTCTCAGGGGGAAAGGGGCGAGGGGGTGCAGAGAGAGACTGGACAAAAATCATACACCTATGGATGAGGACAATGTGGAGGTAAGGGAGGGGTCGGAGCCAGATGGAGGGGAAAAAAAAAAGAGAAACAAATGTAATAATCTGAACAATAAAGATTTAATTAAAAAAGAAAATATTTTCCCTCTTCCCCCAGCATTATTAACCCTCAATCTAACAGGTATCAAACGTCTTCTAGAATACCCTTCTCCCATACCACAATGGTTTAGATCAGTGGTTCTCAACCTTCCTAAGGCTGCGACCCTTGCATACAGTTCCTCATGTGGTGGGGACCCCCAACCATGACATTTTGCTACTGTTATGCATCGTGATGTAAATATCTGCATTTTCCGATGGTTTTAGGCAACCCCTGTGAAAGGGTCATTTGACCCCCAAAGGGGTCTCGACCCACAGGTTGAGAGCCACTGGTTTAGATGCTCCTTCTATGTACTCCAATAGCACGTTAGCACTTAAGGCTTAGTCCGGGGCTTCAAAAAATCTAACAAGAAGAGATAGGCACATAAAAAGAATATTATGTGTGTGAACTTTTATGATGTGCAAGAAAAAGCAAATGCTTGCTTTCAACTGAAATATAACCATAAATGCGCACTGTGACCTTAGCCTTTATTTGCTTCTCACCATACCTGTTTACCTCACAGAACAGAAGGATAAAGCTGTATGGAGGGAACTGGTGAATATGATGCTAATGGAAATATGCCGGTCAGAGAAAGACAAGTATCAAATGATCTGACTCATATGTGGAATCTAATGAATAAAATAAACTGATCAACAAAATAGATCCAGAGACAAAGAAGCATGGACCAGGCTGTCGGATCTCAGAGGGAAGCCAGGGGAGGATGGGTGTGCGGGAAAAGATCAAAGAACTTGTATTAGAAACTTTACAGTACTAATTTCAGTAAGAGTTGCTGCCGTAATCGGAGAAGCATCATTTTGAATTTATGCATTGCCTGTATTAGATTTTAGGTTATTAACCAACCGGAGGTGAGGGTGGTCGGGACCCAGCGGAGAGGGAGACTTTTGCCTCCCGGGGCAGGAGGGAGTCATTTTCACTAGTGGGAGAGCAGAGTTTCTTGCTTTCATTCTCAGCCACGAACCCTAGCAAGGAGATGGTGAAAAAAAAAAAAAGGGGGTGGGGGGGGAAACCGGGCCACTCCGGCTAAAAGCAGGTGGAGGGAAACCGGACAGAATTCGCCCCGCCCAAGCCTGCGGGTAAATCACCGCTGGGGGTCCCAGGCAGGGGAGACCACGCAAGTGCAACACGCCCACCCACGCCACCTCCCGCGCGCAAAGGACACTGCGCATGCGCCCCGCCGCCTCCGCCCGTCTCCTACCTTGCGCTGCTGCTGTTTCCATCGCGTGAACATTAAGTGTCGCCGCTGTTTGTTCTTGATCTCCGAAATGCTGAAGCCTGGAGGGAAGGCAGGCGCTTTCGGGGCTTGGCCCCCGCTTTCCGTCGCGCCATCCGCAGCGACGGCAGCCTCCTGAGGTTCTTCGGCCGCGCTCTTGCGCTTCAGGCCTTTCTTTTGGCGGCCGCCGGTCTTCTCCATGATGTTTGCTCCTGGGCGCCTGTACGGAAGCGGAAGTAGCTTCCTCCTCCGACTCTCTGGGGCTTTTACTTCCGGGTCGGGACATTCTCAACCATATGGAATGCCAGGGGAGCTTTAAATTTTTAAAAAGGTGTTGAAATTTAGGTTTGAGAAAAGCTAATGGGGTTGCCAAGCTGTGTGGAAAGTGAAAGGATGAATTCGTGGAGTTCTTTATTGAAAGTTTTCTATGTTCAAGCTCTCAAAACATTAAAATCTTTTCAGTAGAGAATTTACACTCTACTAGAGAGATTTAAAATGAGCTTACAGATATATAAAGTTGTGAGATATAAAGTAAGTAATACACGGTGTGAAGAAAATAAAAATAGAACAGGATAAAGAAGATGAAGGGTAGAAGGGCATGTTGCAGCTTATAAATAGGAAATGATAGGCTCTGGCTGTGAAATTAGCTCAGTTGGTTGGAGCTTGGTCCCCATGTGCTAAGGTTTTGGTTGATCCCCCGCATGAGCAAAGCTTTGAAGGAGATAATGGGGTAGACGATGGAGTTATCTGGGGGAAGAGCTGCAAACCTGAGGAAAGCTGTCCAGGCAAAGGAAAACACAGTTGCAAGGCGCTTAGTCAGTAGCAAGGCTGGCATGTTTGGAAAGAACCATGGAGGCCAGAAGTCAAATAGGAAAGACGAGTAAGGGGGGGACAGGGTTAATAGTGATAAATTGTGTAGGTTTTTTATTTTTTATTTTGGTTTTTATTTTTATGTGACATGCAAATCTCTTAGAAGATTTAAGAAAAAGAATAACATGCCCTGACTCAGATTTTAAAAGCATCGCTCAGACTCTCCTTTTGAGAATAGACTTAAGGGAAGAGAAAATGAAAAGAGGGAAGAAATGACAGTGTCTTGATCCAGGGTAGTGCTAATGGAGGTGGTGAGAAGTGGTCAGATTCTTTTGAAAGGTCTTGATAATTGAAGAAGGACGTGAAAGAAGGAGAAGAGTCAGGATGATTCCAAGACTTGTGAACTGAGTGACTGAAAGGATGGACTTTTATCAGTTAAAATGTGAGAGACTACCAGTGGAGCAAATTTGAAAAGTAAAATAAAGATTTCACTTCTGTAAATGTTAAGTTTGAGATACTTAGTCATGATTGTTGTTTTCAAGTACTCAATTGAAATGTATGACACTGCAGCAATAGAGAAAGGTATGGACTAGAGATCAAAATTTGGTAGTCATCTGCATGTAGGTAGTGTTTCAAACCATTATAGTGAGTGTAGCCAGAGAACTGAAAAGAAGAAGAGGATGAAGGATTGAACCCAGGAGGAGTCCCACATGAAGAGTTAGAAAGAAGAGAGTCAAATAAAAGAGAAAGACAGTAAAGAGCAGTAGAAGCCAAGTAAAGTGTTTCCCTAATGGTTAAATATTTTTTTTATTATTTCTCATTTCATTTTTATGAAAATACCCTTCAAACAGAGACAAAAAACATCCTTTTGATTGACTATTATGAGTTAATTGTCCAGAAATTGCCTTAATTTCAAATTATAGTTTTGCTATTGACATTGTTTGATATTCCAGGTCACTGCTGGCAGTACTCATAATGCCATGCAGAAGGTGGAGGAAGAGGTTTAAGAGAGTGAGGAGTTATGGGTGATGAAGGCTTCTTATTGATGTACATAACCCAGTGCTACTTCTTTTTATTTTATTTTATTTTATTTTATTTTTTATTATTATTTATTTTCATTTCAATAAATCTTTATTGTTTAGATCAGTGGTTCTCAACCTTCCTAATGCCGCTACCCTTTTAAGACAGCTCCTCATGTGGTGGTGACCCCCAACCATAACATTATTTTCATTGCTACTTCATAACTAATTTTGCTACTGTTATGAACTGTAATGTAAATATCTGATATGCAGGATGTATTTTCGTTGTTGCAAATTGTACATAATTAAAGCATAGGGATTAATCACAAAAACAATATGTAATTATATATTGTGAAATATTTATTTCTAATTACAAATAAATGAAATTTTGTCTTGAATCGTGGTGTAGCATGGGTAACAGTCTTAATATAACAACAGTAAACTACATTGCTACATTTTGCTACACCAAGGGATGGTGTGTTGGTTCCCTAAGACCATGGGAAATAGGTGTCAAAGGGGTCGTGACCCACAGGTTGAGAACCGCTGGTTTAGATTATTACAATTGTTCCTTTCTTTGCCCCATAGCTCTCCTCCACCTGGTTGCCAGGCACCCTCTGCCCTTATCCACCCTTCCCACTGTCCTCATCCACAGGTGTACAATTTTTGTCCAGTCTCTTCCTGCACTCTCCCCCACATCTCTTTCCCCCTGAGAATTGTCAGTCCCCCCTTTCTATGCTCCTGATTCTATTATATTTACTTTTATTCTATTCATCAGATATTTTTTCACTTGATTTTTAGATTCACTTGTTGATAGATATGTATTTGTTGTTCATAATTTTTATCTTTACTTTTTCTTCTTCTTCCTCTTCTTAAAAAATACTTTTCAGCATTTCATATAATACTGGTTTGCTGCTGATGAACTCCTTTAGCTTTTTCTTATCTGTAAAGCTTTTTATCTGACCTTCAATTCTGAATGATAGCTTTGCTGGATAGAGTACTCTTGGTTGTAGTTTCTTGCTATTCATCATTTTGAATATTTCTTGCCACTCCCATCTGGCCTGCATGGCTTCTGTTGAGAAATCAGCTGATGGTCATATGGAGGCTCCCTTGTAAGTAACTAACTTTTTCTCTTGCTACTTTTAATATTCTGTCTTTGTTTTGCTCTTGGCATTTTAATTATGATGTGTCTTGGTGTGGTCCTCTTTGGATTCCTTTTGTTTGGGGTTCTGTGCGCTTCCTGGACTGGTAAGACTATTTCTTTCACCAGGTGGAGGAAGTTTTCAGTCATTATTTCTTCAAATAGGTTTTCCTTATCTTGCTCTCTTTCTTCTTCTGACACCCCCATAATTCAGGTGTTAGTACTCTTGAAGTTGTCCCAGAAACTCCTTACACTAGCTTCATAGTTTTGGATTCTTTTTTCTTTTTGCTTTTCCAGTTGAGCGTTGTTTTGCTTCTTTGTATTTTAAATCTTTGACTTGATTCTTGCTATCCTCTAGTCTGCTGTTGGATCTCTGAATATTATTTTTTATTTCAGTCAGTATATGCATACTTTCCAGTTGGTCCTTTTTCATATCCTCAAGGGTCTCACTAAATTTATCAGCCTTTCCTAGAAAATTCTTGAAAAGCCTTATAACTGTGGTTTTGAACTCTATATCCTGTCATTTGCTTTCCTCCTATTCTTTCCTTTGTGACCTGTTTCTTTGTGTTCTCATTTTGGCTGCTTTCCTGTGTTGATAGAGTGGCTCTGTATGCTAGGTGTCCTATAGGACCCAGTGGCTCAGCCACCCCAGTTACCTTAGGTGGACACTTTTGGTGCACCCCTTTGTGGGCTGTGTACACAGTCTTGTTGTAGTTAAGCCATGATTGTTATTAGTATCACTGGGAGGAATTGACCTCCAGGCCAATTGGCTGTGAGGATCAGCTGTGTCTACGATGGGAGAACTGTGCAGTGACACCCTTATGAGGCAAGACTTGCTTCAGTGGGGTTTTGGTGCTCACTGAGTCTTCCCCCTGTGTGTGTCCCTTATGGATCTAGGAGTTGTAATCTGGATGGTCCTACTGTGACCCCTGGGTACACTGGTTCTTGGATCTCCAAGGACGTACTAATTTAGCCTCTGTCTGAGGCCACCAGCCGGAGCTACAGAGAGATCTGCAGATTTCACTTCTTTATTTGGGTTTTGGAGGTGCCAAGATGAGGCCCAGCTGTGAAGCAGTGCATGCTGCTGTGGGGCCTTGGGCCTTCTTTTGGATGTTCTGGGTCTTACTGACTCAGCTGCAGTTTGTTAGTACGTTTAGGTTTCAAAAGACCAGGCCATTCATATGCAAATGCCTCTGCACATAGCTTGAATGTGGCGGAGTATCAGGGTAGAGCAAACAGCAATGGCTTCCCATCAGCCCTGCCCTAAGAGGTCTCCTGGTCTCAGGATCCCTCGGTAATTGCGGCAAGCACCTCTGAGTCCCGCCTGCTGCCAGACAGTCCAGTTTCTCCCCTTTTGAGTCTAGGTCCCGAGAGTCTGGCTTTGAACTGGAGTTCAGAGCAGTCGGGAGCTTGTGTCTTCCTCCTGCTTAAAAAGCCATCTGCATACTCAGTTGCCAGCCCTCTTTGCACGTGCGCCTCTATACTTCTGTCTTTACTTCCGCAGCTCCTCTGAGTCTCGGTGTGCTTTTCTCTTTCCTTCTAGTTGTATAATTTCCACTCATCCAGCCTTCCTGTGCTCTGGATGATGTCCGTTTGGTCTCTTACTTGTATTTCCATGATACTTGCATTTCCATGACTGAGACATGGGCAGAGGCTCGTGCCCAGTCAGTCCTGATGCCGGTCCCTATCCCAGTTTGGGCTTGATGGGCAGGAGTTGTGCAGGGGAAGTGTCCATGGGAGAGGCTCACTGCCACAGAGGTGCTCCCACTGTGGGAACGCACTGACCACAAGAGGGCAACTCCTGCTTTGAGTATCTGTCCCCTGGTGGTCAGTGCGCATCATAGTGACCAATCGACTGGTCACTTAAGCTTTCATATATATAGATTACTTTTTAAATCCTCATCCAAGGATATGTTTTTTATTGAACTTATAAAGAGAGGAATAGAGTGAGAAAGAAACATCCATGTGAGAGAAACGTCAACTCCTTGATTCCTGTACTCACCAAATGGGAATCGAACCCATAACCTATGTATGTGCCCTGATCAGGAATCAAACCCATAATCTTTTGGTGTACAGGAGATGCTCCAGTCAATGGAGCCACCTGGCCAGGATGAGATTGACTTACTTTTCTTTCTTTTTTTAAAATATACTTTCATTGATTTCAGAGAGGAAGGGAAAGGGAGAGTGAGAAATATTAATAATGAGAGAGTATCATCAATCAGCTGCCTCCTGCACTTCATACCCCACACTACAGGTAGAGCCCGCAACCTGGGCATCTGCCCTTGGCTGGAATCGAACCCAGGACCCTTCAGTCTTCAGGTGGATACTTTATCCCTGAGCCCAACCAGCAAGGGCAAGATTGGCTTACTTTTCCAATGCCACCATAGTTAGCAAGAACAACCTTATTTTAAGGCTGAATGTATTCTGCGAGTGAGTTTATTGAGGCAATTAAAGTCATTTGTGCAAGATGCAAGCCACAGGCTACTATAAGATGAATCCTAAGACAGCAACTTGAGGATCCAAAATTATATTTGGTGATTCTGATTAAGGTTTTTCTTCTCTTTCCTATGCACTGTGTAAAAGAATGTATTCACATTGCCTCTTCTCTTGAGGCAGTCAGTAAAATTTCATAGCAACTAGATTAAATATAGATGAAAGGCTTCATATACTTTACTTTTGTATACTCTAATAGGAATTATATGTTCTATAATGTTGGTCTTGAGTACCACAAAAATTGAAATAAAGCTGTTTTATTTAAGGGGAACAAGGAAAGTCAGTAGTTTTCCTAGAATCTCCATCACAAGAGCCAGGAAAGCCTCTGGGAAGAACTGAAGATGTGTTTATGAGATAAGCATTAAGAGTAGTGATAAATGATCTGGTTCCAAAAGTTTCCACCATGTTCCAGTAAACTCCAGGGATGTTTTGCTGATGTAGTTTCCCAATAGTTATTCCTTTTGTATCCTAAAGCCAACAATTCAGGATACAGATTAGTATATTCCAAAACTTGACTGTTTCTATGACAGAGACATGCTAGGAAGTTCCAGTGGTCTCCAAGGATCACTAGATGCTAGGACATCTTGTATTTGCTAAAACTCAAAAAATGTGTATAGAGCTACTTGAAGTATGATTTATGGACCAACAAAAATGACATCATCTGGAAGCTTGATAGAAATTCAGAATCTTGAGGTTCACTGCCAGAAGCCAATTCCAGCAAGTCAGCAGGGCTAAATCATCTGGAATGGCTGAGGGCATTGTCCCAAATGTAAAAATTTGCATAAATGATTGCTTACGCCAGATAGCTGAGGACATTTCAATCTATCTGTTATTATCTCCTGTTGGCCAAATACCTGTAACAGCTGAAGGCAGTTTTCCCCAATCTAACAATGCCTACTGTATACCAAATCTTGGTTTTTGATGTGTATATCTACCTTGCCTTAGGACAATTTGTGTTAATAAAGAGTAAGGGGTCTGGAGATTCAGGAGAACTTGGTTCCTTTAGCTAAATTTTCTCTAGCTCCCCAAAATGCCTTCCAAAATTATGTCTCATCTCTGGACTCTTGATTAATTTACATGCAACTCCTTTTCCAGATTCCTGAATCCTCCAAGATGCCGAGAATCATACACCAGCAGTTCACCACTAGTCCAAATGAAAGATCCCCAGGTAATTCATAAACATATTGAAGTTTAAGAAATGCTTCTGAAGAAGATATGTGCTGCATCCCTTACCCTCTTAATTTCTATTGATCAATCAGAGAAAAATTTATGGTTGGTTTATAACAACATTTTATTATAGTTAAAAATATTTTATTATTTTAAAAATGAGTGCGAAATATTGTGGAAAATTAATATGTCTGTTTTATTTTCTAACTTAGTCCTTGCATATAATTATATTTAATAGATCCCTTATCTGACTAGTAGGCCGCATATCAATCCAAGGACCCATGACTATACTTCATCAAAACTAAATGACTTTCCTTTCCCTTCAAGTAACTATTAACACAAGTGATTCTCAAACTGTTGTACCAGAACCACATCACCTGGGAACTAGTTGGAAGTGCAGAGTCTGAATCAGAGGCTACAGGGTTGGGACTCAGAAATCTGTGTTTTAACAACTCCTTCAGGTGATCCTGATGCATGCCAATTTGGAGAACACACTGGTCTTGATCCGTTATTATCTTCTGATACATACAAACAGACTAAGGTTTTGTTTCTCTACTGTCTATGGTAAGCTTACCTAACTGGAAACCAAATCAGCTTCTTTCCATGTTTTCAGATAGGAAAATCTAGGTGCCCACAGTAGGAAGTACCTAAAGAATTATTATATCAAAACTAGAGACTCGGTGCATGAAATTTGTGCACTTGGGGGGGGGGTCCTCAGTTCAGCTTGCGCCCTCTTGCAGCCTGTGAACCATTAGGGATTGGGTCTAGGCCAGCAGTCAGACACCCTTCTTGCAATCTGGGTCTCTTGCAATCCAGGACCCCTTGCTCCTTACCGCCCACCTGCAACAGAAGCGGGAGAAGTTCCCACCACCACTGCTGTGCTCACCAGCTGTGGTCCTTGCATATAATTATATTTAATAGATTCCTTATCTGGCTTCTGGCTCAGCAGTGCTCACCCTATGGGAGCCCACTGACCACGAGGGGGCAGCTCCTGCATTGAACATCTTCCCTTAATGATCAGTGCACATCATAGTGACTGGACATTCCGCCATTTGGTCAATTTGCATATTAGGGTTTTATTATATAGGATGCTTTCATATATATTAAAAAACCTCTAACAATGATGGTAGAGCTTGTGTTGATATAATCATTATCTTTAGGCAAATAAAAGAGAGATTAATGGAAACTTCTGATTAAGATTGCAGAGTAGGTAAAAGCTGTATTTGAGTACTCCCACAACCACTTCAAAATTATAACTAAACTACAGAACAACCATCATTGAGAGCCTCCTTAAGTATAACTGAACAGAAGTCCAATAAACTAAGGATATACAGAAGAAGCCATGCAGAGACTTATAAGAGGGAACCTTGGGCTGGTCCCATACCCACATGTGGTGGTTAAAAATACAGAGGCATAATTTGGCTGCAGAGGTTTCCCTCTGTGGAGCAAGGGGTCCCAATCCCATACAAGGGAAGGGAGATTCTCATAACTTCTAACTGTAAAAACAAGCAGGGATTGTGGTGAGTGAGATTGAATACTGATGGAGTTCCATACATTCCTCTCGAATGGCCTATGCGTGGACTTACTCAAACTCACTTATGCTGAGCTACTGTGTAGACAGCAGGTCAAAAGGTGCCAAGGGCCCTGGCTGATTTTGCACATGGTTAGAGTGTCATCCTGTGGACCAAAGGATTGTGGGTTTGATTGCTGGTCAGGGGCATGTACTTAGTTGAGGGCTTGATCCTGAAGGAACCAATCAATGTACCTTTCTCACATCAGTGTTTCTCTCTCTCTCTCTCTCTCCCCACTCTCCCTTACACTCTCTTTAAAAATAAATTAAAAAATATTCTTGGGTGAGGATAAAAAAAAAATGGTACCAAGAACACATAGAAAGAAACTGAATTGTCTGGCTTCTTTATATTCCAAATCACTGATTTGATTCTTAGCTTCATCTATTATACTGTTGATTCTCTATAAATTATTCTTCATTTTAGTCAGTGTATCTTTCATTTCTGATTAGTCCTGTTTTATACTGTTGAGGTTTTCACTAAGTTCATTGAGTATTTTTATCACCAGTGTTTTGAACTCTGCATCTAGTAGATGCTTGTCTTCATTTTGTTTAGTTATTTTTCTGGAGTTTTGTTCTGTTCTTTCATTTGGAACATGTTTCTTTGTCTCCTCATTTTGGCAGCTTTCCTGTGTTTGTTTCTATGAATAAGGTAGAGCTGCTGTTTCCTAGTCTTTGTAAAGTGGTCGTATGTAGTAGGTGTCCTGTAGGGCCTAGTGGCACAGCTTTCCAGATCACTGAAGCTGGGCACTCAAGGTATGGGCTCCTGCCCTCCATATGGGCTGTGTATACCTTCTTGTTATAGTTGAGCCTTGATTGCTTTGACATGTCAGTGAGAGGAAATTACCTCCAGGCTAATCAGCTGCAAGGACTGGCTACAACCACTGACCACTGATATCTGACCATCATGGAGGAACAACTCTGTATGAGTCCACCCCACAGAGAAGGACTTACCTAAGCAGAGCTTTGATGTCTGCTTACTCTGCCCCTTGAATGTGCCATTTGTGGAGGTGGTTGGATGGTGATGCTTTAGCATGTTTTGATGCTGTCTCCTGGTTGCACTGGCTCTGGGGCTTCCCAGAAAGTGCAGTCCAAGGTCATCTGTCACCTGTGTTCTATCTGGGGCTACCTGAAATGAGCTGTAAAGTGATTTGCTCATGGCTGCTTATTGTGCTTGGAGGTGCCCTGGCAAGGCCATACTGCAAACTAAGATTGGCTGCTGCTAGCTTAGTTTGGGATCACTTAGAGGTACAGGGCATGTTGAGACCAGATGCTGCTTGTTTGATATATTTTAGGAAAGTCTGAAGCATGAGTCAAGCAGGCCATTGGAATGGAGAAACCACTAGAAATAGCCTTGGGTGGGCTTGAAAGTTGCTGGAAGGACAAATTTCTCCTAGACAGAAGTGCTGGCAGAAGCCATTGTCTCTTTCCTGAACCCTACCTCTGCAGGGTCAGGGAGGCACTGTATCTGAGTCTCCATCAACTTGGCTAACACTGTTAGTCCATCCCTGGCTAATCCCCGTGACCCTATCCAACTCAAGCAGCTTCCAGTGGCTTTTCCATACAAAAGGCTTATCTTGGCTCATGCTATCAAATTTTCTAAAATCTATTTAAGGTTCATAAACTTCAAACAAGAGGCATCTGGCTTTGGGACACCTCATACCTCTTGCTAAGCAGTCCCAACTCCTGGCAGCCTGCCTCAGTTTACAGCATGGCCTCTTCCAGGTACCTCTAAGCCCACCACAAGTACCAAACATCTGCATATCAACTTGTAGCTCATACCAGGTGGCCCTGGGTAGGGTACAGGCAGCAGCTAACCAAGGCCTGCATCTCTTCCAGGAGTCTCTGGTGGCAATGTACCTAGGGGACATCTTCAGACCACATTGAAGTGCCCACCAACCTCTCCCACAAGAGGCACATTCAAGGGGTGGACTTAGCAGGCACCAGAGACATTCTGAAGTAAGTCCTACTCCTGTTCCATAGGGTGAGCCCCTGAACAATTGATCCTCTACAATGTTTGAAGCCAGTCCTCTCAGCCAATTGGCCTTGGGGTAACTCTCTCCCCTTGAGGTATGAGAGCAATCAAGGCTCAACAACAATAGGTGGTGTGCACAGCCCACATTGGAGGGGGGCACATCTTGAGTGCTCAGAACACCAACTACATTAGGCCACTCTACCAAGCCTGGGAGATATAGCAGCTCTACCTAATACATATAAAAACAAACACAGGAAGGCTGCCAAAAGAAGAGTGCTGGCCAGTTGATTGTAGCATTATCCCATACACCAAAAGATTGTGGGTTCAATTCCTGGTCAGGCCACATACTTAGATTGCAGGTTTGATCCCTGGTTGGGGTATGTATAGGAGGCAATCTCTCTCCCTCCCTCTCTGAAATCAATAAAAATATATTTAAATATATTAAAATGAATACATAAATAAGATAATAAGTAAATAAACAAATAAATAAAATAAATAAACAAAATGGAAACAAATTCCTAAATACAGAGTTAGGTAGTTTCAGATAGGAGGGTGTTTGGGAGGAGGGGTAAAAAAGGGGGAGGGATTAAGAAGTATACATTGGCTGAGATCGGTTTGGCTCAGTGGATAGAGCGTCGAGCCTGTGGACTGAAAGGTCCCAGGTTCAATTCCGGTTGGGGGCGTGTGCCTTGCTTGCAGGCACATCTCCAGTAGGGGGCATGCAGGAGGTGGCTGATTGATGTCTCTCTCTCATTGATGTTTCTGACTTTCTATCCCTCTCCCTTTCTTTCTGTGAAAAATCAATAAAAAAATATATTTTTTCTTTTAAAAAAAAGAAGAAGTATACATTGGTAGTTACAAAATAGTCAGGGGTATGTAAAGTATAGCAAAGGAAATACACTCAACAGTATTGTAATAACTATGCCCTAGCTGGCTCATGAATAGAATGTTGGCCTATGGACTGAAGGGTCCTGGGTTTGATTCTGGTCAAGTGCAGGTACGTTGGTTGCTGGCTTCTTCCTGGTCTGAGACCTGGTTGGGGCAGGAGGCAACCAGTTGATGTATTTCTCTTTGTGTTTCCTTCTCTCTTCCACTCTCCCCAAAAAAATCAATGGAAAATATCCTTGGGTGAGGATTAACAAAAAGTAATCTATGTATATAAATGCTAAATATGCAAATTGTCCCCTTGGGAGTTTGACCAGGAGACCAGGAATTCAATCACTCACTATGATGTGTGCTGACCACCAGGGGGCAGTGCGGAATGAAGAAAGGCCCCAATTGGCCCCAATCACCAGCCAGGCCTAGGGACCCTATCTGTGCACAAATATAATGCACCAGACCTCTATTATTGTAATAACTATGGATGATTTAAGATGGGTGGGAAATTTATCAGGGTGATAACTTTCTAAATTGTATAAATGTCTAATCACTGTGTTGATACTCACAACTAATATAATATTGTATGTAGGTTGTAATTGAAAAATAAAAAATTATACTAAAAAAAAACAGGGAAAAGAGAGATTAATGATTGGTTACAAGATCATGTTTACTTTTTGCTAAAAGTTAGTTAATAATCTTACACTCTGGTGTGCTGGGTGGCTCTCGGACACAACCTACTTTTATTGCTGTGCACATCCCTTTTTGGCAGTGATCTATTTTATTGTCCAGAAATGGTGGATTTTTAAATATAATTACAATAACATTAAAATCTTTTTCTGTTTTTTTAAAAAAAGAATTCCAAAGGGGAGACAATATGATGATTATATCCAGGGTAATATAATTGTATACTTAGACAATCCAAGAGTATGATTACAAAAATAAAACAAATAAAATAAGTAAGTAAATAAATAAAATCTCTTTCTGCTAAATGCAATGTGGTATATGGACTGCAGCCTGGAACAGAAAACAGACATTAGTGGAAAACAAATAAAATCTGGACAGTGTCCAAAATTTAGTTAATAGTAATGTACCAATATGATTCTTAGCTTTGAAAAATGTATTATGGTAATGTAAAATGTTTACATTAACTGAAATTAGATGAGGGTATATAGGAACTCTTTGTATTATTTCTGCAACATTTCCATAAATCTAAAATTATTCCAGAAGAAAAAAGATTTTAAAATTTCTTTTAAAAAAAATCTCTCCCTGATCTTCACTTAACAAACTATTTGAATTATTTTTAGGTAAAAGAAATTAAGCTACTAACTGTCACAAAACACATTTTCTAAATATCTAGAACAGGCATTTACTCTCTATTTGTTGAACTTATATGTACAGAATTTTCACTTGAGTACTTTGCACTTGATGATATGTTATTTTAATAACAATCCTCAAATTATTTCATGGATGACTGCTCCCATCCACCCCCGCCCTCCTCCAGAGCACTTAATGCAGTGTGCTGCAAAAGTAGGCATTCAGAGCTTGGATTTCTCTGACTAACCAACTGACTCAATGTGCTACCTGTAATTATATTTTAAAATTTATTCAAGCAGTTCTAGGAATTCAAGGGGATAAAGTAAAAAAAACTAAGTATTCAAGTTAGATTTACATAAATTGTCTGGAATTAATAGACTCCATCAAAACTTGTCAAAATGCAGAATTTGTCATTGTAAACCAGAATATCAAAATTTTTAATCATCCATATGAAATACACTCAAGGCTGGAGGTGAATAGTTCATGGTGAAGTTAACATTTCTAAAATAAATTTTGGGCTGAACAGAAAGTTAACTTCTTTCATGCATTTTGTTTTTTGAAGTAGTTAAGGATAGCATGTTACCTTGCTTTGGCTATAGATACATGTTGAGAAATTCTGAAAAAAAGCCTGTAATAAAAGGAACTATCTCCCTAATCTATTTTTTGGTGATATTTATGTAAACTAAAGCCAAAACTACTTTAAAATACCAAGACTTATGATATATCTAACATTAGAGATTCTCAAAGTGTTTCAAATGTATCATCTGAATCCTTCTAAAATTTTTTATTTATAAAAATAAAATTTATTTATAAAAATAAAAATTTATTTAAAAGTTTTATAAAAATTATTATAAATATACTAGAGACCCAGTATAGGAATTTATGCACAGGTGGGATCCCTTTGCCTGGCTAGTTATCAGGGCTGATTGGGGCTGTCTCGCCTAGTCCTAACTGGGGCAATGGGGGCTGGTTGGCTGGGGAGAGACCATGGGAGGGCTCCAGGGTGTGTCCAGGCTTCTTGTCCACTCCCAATTGGTGGGACCCCAGCAGCAAACCAGCCTACTGGTCAGCCCCTTGGTGGTTGGACACATAGTATATTATGCTTTTATTATATACTAGAGGCCTGGTACATGAAATTCATGCACAGGAGGGCAGTGTCCCTCAGCCCAGCCTGCACCCTCTCCAATCTTGGTTCCCTCTCACAATCCAGGACTACTGGCTCCCAACTGCTTGCCTGCCTGCCTTCCTGGTTGCCCCTAACCATTTCTGCCTGCCAGCCTGATCACCCTCTAACCTACTCCCCTGCCAGTCTGATTGATGCCTAACTGTTCCCCTGCCAGTCTGTGTGCCCATAACTGCCCTCTTCTGCAGGCCTGGTCACCCCTTACTGCTCTCCCCTGCAGGCCTGGTCACCCCTAACTGCCCTTGATTACAGGCCCGATCTGCCCACAATAGCTCTTTCCTGCAGGCCTGCATATCCCTCAACTGCCCTTCCCTGCAGGACTGGTCACCCTCAACTTTCCTCTGCCAGCTTGGTCACCCCTAACTGCCCTCCCCTGCAGGTTTGATCACCTCCAACTGCCCTCCCTTGCAGATCTGGTCCCTCCAAACTACCCTCCCCAGCTGGCCTGATTGCCCACAACTGCCCTCCCTTGTAGGCCTGTTCCCTCCCAATTGCCCTCCCCTGCTGGCCATCTTGTGGTAGCCATCTTGTTTCCATATGGGGGCAGGATCTTTGATCACATGGGGGCAGCTATCTTGTGTCTTGAAGTGATGGTCAATCTGCATATTACTCTTTTATTAGATAGGATAGAGGCCTGGTGCATGGGTGGGGGCCAGCTGGTTTGCCCTGAAGGGTGTCCCAGATCAGGGTGGGGGTTTCCTTGGAGCATGAGGAAGCCTGGGAGAAGGGCCTGTGGTGGTTTGCAGGCCAACCAAGCCCCCTGGTGACCTAAGCAGAGGCCCTGGTATCTGGGATTTATTTACCTTCTACAATTGAAACTTTGTAGCCTGAAGAAGAGCTAAGCCTCCTGCTCACTCTGTGGTGACAGCCATTTCCGTTGGGATTTATTTATCTTCTATAATTGAAACTTTGTAGCCTTAAGCAGAGGCCAACACAGGCCAGGGCTGCAGAAGCTTGGCTTCCTCCATCACTGAGGGCAACCCTAGCCTTCTGCTCTCTCCAGCTCCATGGCTGCTGATATTTTTGGCAAGGGCCAAGAGGAGATGAAAAAGGACCAACTAGAGACACTGACTGAAATAAAAAATATTATACAGACTCCTAACAGCAGACTAGAGGAAGGCAAGAATTAAGTCAGGATATCATAAAGATAATTCTTTCCTACTTTCTATGACTGTGAGCCTTTGAGTTAAATCTGCATAGTTTAATTATAGCTATGGAAAACAATATATCAAATATACATATTTTTTACTTAAAATTATTTTGTCAAAATTGTATCAACCTCTAAGATCTCTGCAATGGAAAACGCGGGTTCAAATGGTTAAATGGAAAACAAATATTGCTCTTACATTTACTGCTCCGAACTTCATGCACCTGCCTCTTTTAAGGAATCCATATTGCACTTCATCAAGTGCTTTGTTCCTGAACATTCATTGCAGAATCAAGAAAATAAAATGCAGAGAAACCAAGATGGCGGCATAGGAGAACACTTAAGCTGCTGCCTCGCACAACAATTTAAAAACTACAACTAAAAGACAGAACAGACACCATCCAGAACAACAGGAAAGCTGGCTGAATGACAATTCTACAAATAAGAAGTAAAGAGAGGGGCTCACAGAGACCCAGAGGAGCTATAAAAATCTGAGGTATGGAGAAACACTTGTGGAGAGAATGGGCAGAGGAGGATCTGGCTGGCTTCCTCTAGCGAGAGGGAGATGAAAAATCCCGACTGCACTGAACCCCAGCTCCAGGCGAGACTCATACAGGGGAGTCTGGGCTGTTGTGAAAAGGAAGGCGTGCACGGAAACTTAGGGGAGCCAAGAAAGACAAAGATCTGGGGGCATGCGAAAGTGCACACTCAGAGTGCTGACTGCTGATTGTGCCGCTGGCTTTCTCTAGTGGAAGAAAAACAGAACCTCACAACAGGACTGAAATCCAGGTCCAACTGCACTGAAACCCAGTTTCAGATGAGACTTATACAGATCACTAGAGTGTGCGGAAACTCATGGGAACCAGAAAGGAAGAGGTCAGGGAGCTCGTGTGCGTGAAAGGCAGAGGTCTGGAGGCAAGAGCGCATGTGCAGACAGAGCTGATCCTCACAACCAAATGGCTTGGAGGTCAATTCCCCCCAATGATACCAACAATCAAGAATTAACTACAACAAGACTATACACACAGTTCACAAAGGGGTAAACCAAGAGTGTTCACCTCAGGTAACTGGGAAGGCAGAGCTTCTGGGACACATAGGATATCTAGCACAAAAAGCTGCTCTACGAACTCAGGGAAGCAGCAAAATATGTGGAGACAAAAGAACAGATCACAAACGAAAGAAATGGAGGAAAACAAATGACTGGATAGAGTTCAAAACTATGGTTATAAGGCTTTTTAAGAATTTCCTAGAAAAAGTGGATAAATTTAGCAAGACCCAAGAGGAGATGAAAAAGAACTAACTAGAAATTAAACATACACTGACTGAAATAAAAAATATTATACAGCAGACTAGAGGAACACAAGAAGCAAGTGAAAGATTTGAAATACAAAGAAGCAAAAAACTCTCCACTGGAAAAGCAAAGAAAAAAGAATTCAAAAATGTGAAGATAGTGTAAAGAGCCTTTGGGACAATTTCAAGCATACCAACATCAGAATTATGAGCGTGCCAGAAGAAGAGAGAGAGCAAGATACTGAAAATCTATTTGAAGAAATAATGACCGAAAACTTCCCCCACCTGGTGAAAGAAATAGACTTACAAGTCCAGGAAATGCACAAAACCCCAAACAAAAGGAATCCAAAGAGGACCATACCAAGATACATCATAATTAAAATACCAAGAGCAAAAGACAAAGAGAGAATATTAAAAGCAGCAAGAGAAAAACAGTTAGTTACCTACAAGGAAGCATCCATATGACTGTCAGCTGATTTCTCAACAGAAACCATGCAGGCCAGATGGGAGTGACAAGAAATATTCAAAATGATGAATAGCAAGAACCTACATCCAAGATAACTCTACCAGCAAAGCTATCATTCAGAATTGAAGGGCAGATAAAGAGCTTCAAAGATAAGAAAAAACTAACAGAGTTCATTAGCACCAAACCAGTACTATATGAAATGCTGAAAGGTATTCTTTAAGAAGAGGAAGAAGAAGAAAAAGATAAAGATAAAAATTATGAACAACAAATACATATCTATCAACAAGTGAATCTAAAAATAAAGTGAATTGAAAATCTAATGCACAGAATACACTGGTGAATATAATAGAATCAGGGGCATATAAAGGGAGTAGACTGATAATTCTCAGGGAATAAGAGGTGAGGGGGAATGTGTAGAAAGACTGGACAAAAGTCATATACCTATGGATGAGGTCAGTGTGGGGGAGTTAAGGGCAGAGGCTGGCGTGGGAACTGGGTAGAGCGGAGTTATGGAGGAGAAAAAGAAGAACAATTGTAATAATCTGAACAATAAAGATTTATTTTAAAAAAAGAAAAAGAAAATGAGTACATGCATATGTATGGGGTTGTTCACTTAACAATTTATTCTAAATAATATGAATTTAAGTACATGACACATGATTAGTTGAAAGAACTTTGGCCTAAGAATTATGATTTTTAGTTTATCTGGGTACTGTTTTTAAACTTTTCAAATTTTTATTTTTCCACTGGAAAAGTGGAGATAATTTCTGCCTTGCATCTTTTTTTTCCCAATAAATCTTTATTGTTCAGATTATTACTATTGTTTCACTTTTTTCCTTCATAGCTCCACATTCACCTGGTTTGTACCCCCTATGCCCTTACCACGCACCCCCCCACTTGTCCTCATCCATAGGTGTATGATTTTTATTCAATCTTTTCCTGTACCCCCATACTCCTTTCCTGTAAGAATAGGCAGTCCACTCCCTTTCTATGCCCCTGATTCTATTATATTCACCAGTTTATCCTGTTCATCAGATTTTTATTCACTTGATTTTATTGCATATTTATTTTTTTAATTAAATCGTTATTATTCAGATTACATTTGTTGCTCTTTTTTCCCCTCCATAGCACCCCTCCACCCAGCTCCCACCCTTCCCTCTGCCCTTACCTCCCTCCCATTGACCTCCTCCACAGGTGTATGATTTTTGTCCAGTCTCTCCCTGTAGACCCCTCACCTCTTTCCCCTTGAGAATTACCAGTCCAATCCCTTTCTGTGCTCCTGATTCTATTATATTCACCAATTTATTCTGTTGATCAAATTTTTAATTCACTTGATTTTTAGATTCACTTGTTGATAGATATGTATTTGTTGTTCATAATTTTTTGGCTTTTACCTTTTTCTTCTTCCTCTTCTAAAAGAATATCTTTCAGCATTTCATATAATACTGGTTTGGAGTTGATGAACTCCTTTAGCTTTTTCTTCTCTGTAAAGCTCTTTATCTGACCTTCAATTCTGAATGAAAGCTTTGCTGGATAGATAATTTTTGGTTTTAGGTTCTTGCTATTCATCATGTTGAATATTTCTTGCCACTCCCATCTGGCCTGCATCATTTCTGTTGAGAAATCAGCTGACAGAAGTATGGGTGCTCCCTTGTAGGTAATGAACTGTTTTTCTCTTGCTGCTTTTAATATTCTCTCTTTGTCTTTTGCTCTTGGTATTTTAATTATGATGTGTGTTGTTGTGGTCCTCTTTGGATTCCTTTTTCTTTGGGGTTCTGTGTGCTTCCTGGACTTGTAAGTCTATTTCTTTTACCAGATGTGGGAAGTTTTCAGTCATTATTTCTTCAAATAGGTTATCAGTATCTTGCCCTCTCTCTTCTTCTGGCACGCTCACAATTCTGATGTTGGTACGCTTGAAGCTGTCCCAGAGGCTCCTTACATTATCTTCACATTTTTGGATTCTTTTCTCTTCTTGCTTTTCCAATTGAGTGTTTTCTGATTCTTTATATTTCAAATTTTTGACTTGATTCTTGCTTTCTGCTAGTCTGCTGTTAGGTCTCTGTATAATATTTTTTATTTCAGTCAGTGTATGTTTAATTTCTAGTTGGTCCTTTATCATTCTAGTTGGTCCCTTTCCATTTCTAGTTGGATCTTTTGCATCTCTAGTTGGTCCTTTTTCATCTCCTTTTGGACCTTGCTAACTTTATCCAACTTGTCTAGGGTATTCTTGAAAAACCTTATAAGCGTGATTTTGAACTCTATATCATCGTTTGTTTTCCTCCATTTTTTTTTTTTTTTTGTGATCCCTTCCCTTGTCTCAGCATTTTCACTATGCTGAGAGAACTTCTGTGTTAGATTCAGCCTTATGATACCAGACTTGAAAAACTGCAAAAGCCTCTCTGTTGAGCTTGGGATGGTGGAGTCTCAGGGATTAAGGGACCGCCTTGCCTTTCAGTCGGCCTTGCCTTCCACAGCCCCTCATTCTCACGTGACTGGGTAATTGCTGGAGTGGTCCCTGTGAGTGCATGCGCTCTCTCCCAGTGCCTCTACACTGCTGCCCCTCCGGCTCCCCTGTTCTCTGGGACCACACGAGTCTGGGTCCCCAGGGTTTTGCCCAAAACTGGGGTTTAGTGGATTTAGAAGTGGCACAGTTGGGAGGGTCTGTCTCCCGCCCACTCCTGAACGCCAGCAGCACAATCAGCAGTCAGTCCTCTGTGCGCAGTGCCACGCGTGCCACCAGACTTCTGATGTTTTGCGACTCCCTAAATTTCCGTGCACTTCTCCCCCTTCACAGTCCAAACTCGCACCGTATGAATTTCGGCTGGATCTGGGGTTCAGTGTCGTAGGATAAGGAGTTCAATGCTTTTGGGAGTCTCCGTCTCCCTCCTGCCAGAGAAAGCTAGCCAGGTTCGCCGTTACCCACTCTCTCAGTGCGTGTCTTCATACCTCAGCTTTTTACAGCTCCTCTGGGTCTCTGTGAGCCCCTCTCTTTCCTTCTAGTTGTAGAATTTCCACTCCACCAGCTTTCCTGTGGTTCTGGATGATGTCCGTTCTGTCTTTTAGTTGTAGTTTTGAAATTGTTGTGTGAGGCAGCAGTGTAGGTGTTTACCTATGCCGCCATCTTGGATTCTCTCCTAAATATATACTTCTAAGACGAAGTAGTTTGCCCACTTTGTGTACTTTTTGCACATGTGTAGCCCATCAAAGTTATTTATAAAGTATAACTTGGATGATGTGACAATATGGTTGAAGAAGGAGGTATGACCGGTTGTTTTTAAAAATTAGGCACCTCACAGTTTTTAAGACAAATGTGTTAACCTAAATCTTCAGAAGCCAGGATCAGGGGTCTTTTAAGACCTTTATATAGGCCTAAGACATAAAAAAACAGCTACCTTTTTAGGATATGGCCTAAAAGAAATCTGTCATTTTCAGTTACTACTTTCTTCAAAGTAAAATAACATTTTTTTCAGCCTTTTTATGTGAGGGTTTTTTTTTTCATACTTTCATTACAATATTTGAAATAGATGTTGTCATTATTTTAA